>JAPYYQ010000069.1:1695-184363 GCA_030522585.1 Anagyrus pseudococci
GTGTCCAGGTCGACCGCTACAGCAAGTTTCGCTTCCTACAGTTTTGTGGCGTCAAGTAGGCGCACCTGGTGATGCAGGTAGCCGATGGCGGTGTCCAGGTCGACCGCCACAAAAAGTTTTGCTTCCTACGGCTCTGTGGTATCGCATAATCACACCTGGTGATGCAGGTCGCCGATGACTGTGTCTGTGTCGACCGCCACAGGTAGTATTGCTTCTTACGGATCTGTGGCATCGCATAGGCACACCTGGTAATGCAGGTCGCTAATGACGGTCTCCAGGTCGACCGGTACAGGATGTTTCGCTTCCTACCGTTTTGTGGCGTCAAGTAGGCACACCTGGTGATGCAGGTCGCCGATGACTGTGTCTGTGTCGACCGCCACAGGTAGTATTTCTTCTTTGGGCTCTGTGGCATCGCATAGGCACACCTGGTGATTGCCATAGAATAGTATATTATGACACTGACGGGAAAACGATTTTTTAGCGCATAAAACGTTTTTCTGAAAAATCCTATGCGCTAATAAATCACTTTCCCGACAGTGTCATTCGATATTTTATACCACGAGAGCCTAAAAATCATTTCAAAGTTGCGATTTTTAGGTTAGAGTGGTATAAACACTTTTACTTCCACTAAATCATCCCGTAACTGAATCATCGTCATTGTCAAGCCAGTTGGCTGTATAACGCAGACGTAAATGAGAGAGCCTCGGCTATACGTAGACAGTATAAAACGGAACTCTCCCCCAAGATCGCTGTAGCCGAGAGCGACACGTGGAAGCGATTTTCTAAGGTGTTGTGCGTGCGCCAGCTATAGATGACTGGAATTACCTTGGATGCTGTGAAATAGGGACGTTGAACTTTGAGACCGTAATTGTTTTTCGCACTTCATTTTTGTTTTTTTTTTTAATTTATAAAATAGACATTAGCCTTGTGTCTCAGTAACCGTCTGATATTAAGTTAACTTGTGTTCGTTTTGCAAATCGTTCAATATGCACTATATATACGTAATATCTATAATTTGTTTTTATTGAAATTCATTTCCTGCTTTTTGATACCGAGTGCCAGATTGTAACGCAGTTACATGTTTACACGCGCCTATTCTCTCTCTTCTCTCCTCCATAAATTACAAACTCCGTATCAGGTAGCTGTAACAATAAGCTTTTCGAAAACACACTCGCGCGCCTGCACAAATTGGTTTTGATAACTGCTTGATTACAGCTTTCTCCTATAATCAACAACCAAATTGGCACATGTGCAACATTTAATACGCGTAAATACGTATATAATTATACATCTTAGTTGATCATTATAAATGGTTCATCAAGTACGCGTGCACTTTTTATTAAATCCGATACGACCTTCGCAACGTAACAGCGCGTATGGTTGCCCGTTAGATCATATTCGGTGTGTATAAGCAAGGTCACGAGATTACACTTCCGTTGCATAAGTTTATAATAATAGTATGCATTTCATAAAGCCCAGCTGGAAGCTTGTTAACGCGTCTTAATACCCGCTAATAGTCTTTCTCGATGTCTAACGCTTCTTAATAAAGCCATATGGAAAATATTAATTTCTTATTCTTTTTTTTATTCCTCTTCTAAATCGACGTTATTATCATCCTTCATAAGGCCGATGAAAACGCAGAAAGATGAAGGGGAAAATTTATTAAGCGAAGCTACTTACGCAGCTACTCTCTCTCTCTTTCTCTCTCTCTCTCTCTCACGCGCGCACGCGTACGTTATTGCCAATAAACAGCGGTAAAACTTAAACGAAACGTTAAATTTTAATCCCAACGCTGTTGTGCAAGACGATGCTGTAGCGAGTGCTAATCCAGCTGAAAAATTCTAATTCCCTTATTTAGCCATTGAAATAATAATTGCAATACAACGAGCATACGAAAATGGTATGTAAACGTATGTATATGCACGATCTACTTAGAGGAGCATAATTCACGTGTATAATACACAGCGCAAAACAAGCAAGGTGACAATGTGTTGCGCCAGCAGTGCGCCGGCAATCACCGTAAAAAAAGAATAATCAAAAAAAATTAACCCTCATTTTTCTGTAAATACGCGCGGAGGGAAAACAAGAACTGCATAAACCATCGCGAGATTACCTCTCGCGAAACCGTAAACACACCGGGAGGCGACACACAGCTAGCACACATCTTGCTTTCCCTCTCCTCTTCCGAGCGTATAATATAAGCAACTTAATTGCGGGTTTCGGCCGAGGAAAACGAGTCCTCTCTCCCTCTGTCAAGCCATCATCAGCCTCATTCCATTCACGCGCGTATATACGCACGTGAACGCGTCCCATTGAGTCCCTCGGCGAACAGCTGATGTCTGGTATACGGTAAACTCGTAGGCTCTCTTTCTCTTGGCTTTGAAACTTTGCTCGGTGATGATTCGCCGCTCGGCGATTTTGCGCGTGGCTGTGAAAGAGAGAAATAGAGAGAGAGAGAGAGAGAGAGAGAGAGAGGAGAGACTGACGAGTCGCGCGCTCGCGCAAGCAAGCTGTGCGTTAATGAATTTCCAAGCGCGCCGGGGCGACATTGAAGCTGCTGCCGCGCGTGACATTCAATTTCATACTCACAAGCGCGCGCGGCGTTTTTCAATGAGAGCGAAAGCGAATAGCGTCTTCGTTCGTACGACTAATGTACGTATCCGTGGGCATCGCTCTTTTTGCTCCGTACCCGAGAGAGCCTTGGAAAAGCGTGCGCTAATTCCCTGTCGGCGCCTACTCCATCGGCCTCTCTGTCTGTGTCTGTGCTCTTCTCACATACGCGAGACTCGAGTTCGTGTGATATTAATAAGCCGGTAATTGATCTTGGGAAAAGCTGGCGCGTTTCACGTGTTTAATTTGCGATTTACCGGATAATTGAATTAGCCGAGCGCGCGCGCGAAGGAAAGTTGCAGCGACGGAAATTGTTATGATACAGCTGTGTGCGGATGCGCTCCTTGTGCTTTGATATACTTCAACACATACGCGACTCTGAGATATGTGTTTATTAGATTGATTGGCATGTTTTGGGCTTTTTAATTCCATAAAGATACAGGGGATGGGGGCCGATATTTAATTGGAATAATAAACACTTATCAGCGTACGACGTTGGGGTAATTAAGTATTACAAGAGAGCAATCTTTTGGAGGCGGCCTTTTTTCTCCCTCTCTCACGTCTTTTTTTCTGTTTTTTTTTCATGAAATCGTGTAATTAGCGTATATATACGTTATTTTGGCCTGCCCTCGAAATTATATGAAATTATTCTGGGATATTATTTTAATAGTCGCGCATGATGAAATCATTAAAAAACGACTTTTCTTTTTCAATTTGCACCGGCACGCTTTGCATAAATTAATGAATCTCGACCGAAAAAAAACAGCAAAAAAAAGGTTGGCGAGAATTTTCGTGTATCTCCGTGTTTTCTACATTGATGGATTGCCAATAGATTGAATTAAATACGTGACAACTTAATCTCTATTTCTCTTTCTCTTCCAATAACAACATATATCGAAATTTAATTTCACCTTGATAGATTCTGTAAATAAACACTTTAAAACAACTTAAATTCTTTTTTTTTTCATCATCCTACCACGCACTACGTACATTCGAAATCGTCGATTAAGATAGCAATAAATTATTATTGACAGCCTAAGCTCTGAGAACAATTAGTGACTCATCAATAGTTTGATGATCGATGGACTTTTAAACGTTTGTAATCTCGTTCACAATCGACTTTGGGAAACCGAAACGAATATTTTTAATTTCTCACGAAAAAGAGTGAGAGAGAGAAAAGAGGAGGGAAAAAAATGCTGCACACATTACAACCCAAAATTATCGCTGGCACATTGCACCCGTTCACTTTTTTAGAAAGCAAAATTAATCCCCAATTACATCGAAAAATATGATCCACGGAATTAACCGTTCGTCGGACGGCCATAGTCGGGGAAAAAAGAGGGGACCGTATAATCAACGAGCCTCCCAACTCCCGTAGCGGCACCTCATAGACGCTGCGACTAGTTAAAACTCAAAGGAAAAAAGGAAGAAATAAAAGAATAAAAAAAAAGAGAAGTAGCAGGAGGAGCAAAGGTAGGGGCGTCAGAAGAAGCGTGCGGCGCGTTTCAGAGCGTGTCCACGTAACCCACATCACATGCGCCCGCGCGCCAGCTTGCCCAATCGATAATTACACGCGCGTCATATCGTTGGCGCGCTATACATCCCTCTCGCACTTGTAGGCTCTTGGAAGAGGCGTTGGACGCGCGCGAAAACGCCGAGTACGAGATCGAGATTTGGCAATGGCCCTGCCAATGTGAATATCGAGCCAGCAGTCGTGGTGTATGGAGTATAGGCGCACATAGGCGACTCTCTCTCTCTCCCTCGCGCCTGTACTGCCAGGGAAATTGACGGCGCTACTGCTACTACAAGCGTGTACATGTTATACGTGTGTGTATGGGAAAGGAAGGAGAAACGCGAAATTGCCAAGGGGGAGATCGTTGAACGCGAAATTACCGGCTGGAGCGTCTGGCTCGCGAGCGACTGCCTCGGCCGGGAATTCCGCTTTGAAATCGAAAGGATCGCCAGAGTTTCGATTTCGTCAAGCTACTGGCTGCTGCTGCTACTGCTGCCTGGTGACGAATTTACGCGAGAGCTTGCGATTTTGGTGTATTCACCTTGGACTTTTATGATTTTCAACGTTGAAATTGTTCTCCAAATGATTTTTTGGTGGTTCTTGTAATGTAAACGTTTGTGGTTTTCTCTTTCTATTTCTCGTGTGTAAATCGCGCGTCAACTCGTTTTAGTTTGTTTATGAATCTTTTCGAATGGTCATGTAAATGTTTGAGATAAATAAGTTTGATGGAGTTTGTATATTGGCGTTGTTTTATTGTTTACTTAAAGATACATTTTTTTTGTTACTCGAGCGTTAGACAGATAACGTTTTCTTTTCGAAACAAATCGGTAATTTATATGATTTGAAATTTCTCGAATATAATCGAACGATTTATACATTGGATTAAATGTGACTAAAAAGAGAAACTGGAAATATCGTTATAGTCTTTGACTTTCTCTTTGACTTTTCAAAATTCTAATATTCCCAGAAAAACGTTGTAAATTCAATTATTTTTTTTAAACTTTCATTTATTTATTCCCCTTTGTTGCTATTATTCCACAAGATTTTATTGTCTACGATTTATGGAAAATATTACTTCTTTTAATTGTCCGTTGCATTTTTTTTTAACAAATTTTATTCACAATTTCGAAAAAGCGCAAAAAGACTCAATCAGAGTAAATCTTTATCCTCGCTGTAGATAAAAACCTTGAACTTATTGTCTGAGTGATTATTAAAGCTTTGTTATATTATACTCTCAATGAAAATTTAAAAAATTAGCAAATATTGATCTGGGTTTCTGACAGTGTAATTTCTCTCTTTCTATATTATTTTTATTAAACAGCCAGTGACGTGTTGGTTGAAACCAACGTCAATCTCGTTACAACTTCAATGAAAAAGAAATTTACTTCGAAAACTATATCTTTATCAATAATGAATAGCGCAAATGGCCAGTATTATCTTAATTAAAGTGTATTTATATATGTATCAGCAATTTCGAGATTCTATTTCTTGAAAATCACCGATGATGTCATACATTGAACTATGCATTAAACTATGCTTGCCCGCGAGGAGAAAACATAGAAATATTATTTCATTTCAATCGCTTTCACTTCCATTAAAAAAAAAAAAGAAAAAAAAGGAATAACTATAAATCGACATTTTTCAATCGGTATTTTTTAAAGCACCACAATACGCACACACAAAAGCACAAGGTATTCAACCCAATGCTTATTTCAATCGAAATGACAAAATCGCTATTCCATCGAAAACACTTTCGATTTCGTGAATTATCGTACACGCCTCGCGCGTACAAATAACCGCGCGATAACCCGATTCTATTAGCATATCGATTGAACAAATCGATTTTTCAAACGAGCCTATTAATTAAACAATAACGCTCTGCCGATAAACAATCCCAACACTTATCCCATTCGCGAATGTGTCCATACGAAAGGTAGGAAAAAAAGAGAGAAAATAAAAGTGATCTATTGAACCGAGAGAGAGAGATCGGTAAAAAGAAAAAGGGCGTTCGGAAATAACGCGCGACATTGCGATTGTTACGCAAGTGGCGCAAAGCAAAGCCGAGAAAGAGAGAGAGAGAGAGAGAGAGAGAGAGAGAGAGAGAGAGAGAGAGAGAGAGAGAGAGAGAGAGAGAACCCAACGACAATGCCTCTGAAATAACAAACAATAAATCTGTACTTAACCTACAAGCCGAGGCTCCATAAAAAATGTCGGCGCGCGTATATAAAGTATCGTCAACGAGCTTGGGATGAGGAGGAGGAGGGGGAGACTCGCGCCCCGGGGCTCTCAGGATAATTCAATACGCGCGGCATTAGCCAGCCTCTATAACGCGACCTACGCTTGCCGAACGCGACCTTGGTTAAAAGTCTCTCTAGCTCTCGGCTGCACTATCGCATCGACGGGAGAAAAAGATACGGAGGAACAAGACTGCAGTCCTATAAAGCTGGCGCGCGCGAGAAACCTCTTGTATCTCCGACCCACACACTCACACACAGACAGAAATACGGTCTATAATATTCGCTGAAAATAAGTGTCCCGGGCGTATGTGTTTAATTCGCTTTATGTGTAGAGACGGGTACAAAGAGAGCGGGCGGTCGATCGTAAAAGTCCCAAAGTCAGAATCTGGAGCGGAGGTGCAACTCTCTCGGTGTGTATAACTCTCTCACGGGTAAAAGTGTCAAGTTCCCCGGCGGAAAGGAGAGAAAGGGTGCGCGCGGAAAGAAGGAAGGGGGCCTTACCGCACACCAACACCCAACCTATACGTCCCGAAATCCCGAGAAAATTCGGCGTTTTACAAGGAGAGCCGGTGGGTATAGAGAGGTGGGCCTCCCATTCCCCGTTGGTACCACGGTAGCCTGTGTGTAGCGTGTATGTACCGCGAGAGAAAGAGAGAGAGAGAGAAACTACTCGCACACGTATATATGTACAAACAGACGGAGAGAGAGAGAGAAAGAGCTCTCTCGGTGCAAGCAAGCACGGGCAAGGAGGAGGAGGAGGTGGTAGGAGCGGTGGCGGCGGCGAGAGCGAGGAGAAAGACATAAGGCAGCAAGTGAGGTGTACACGCTGGGGGGCTTGGGCGAGCGAGTTGCCGCGGCGGTGGCCGCTGCCTGAGAAGGAAAAGAAAGCCCCCACTATTGGCAAAAGCGTGTCGTATAGGTTATAAAGGACCGTGGCTGCTCCTGCCCGGCTGCACTCGCTCAGTGAAACTCCAAGAGGACCGACCCTCTCTCTATCTCTCTGCGCCACCCCCTTTTTCCCCACCCGACTGATCGTCCGCCCGATCCTGGGATACGGTAGAAGAGACGCGCGCTTGCTTGAACGAGCGACGAGACTTTTTTTTTTTTAATCAGCCGCAGTATTGACAAACGCTCGAGCAACGATCGAACGGATCAACGAGGGACACGAGTATCCTCTGTGTGATTAGCAATAGATAGGCCAACGACGCTCGTCGCGGCCGAGGACCAGGGCTTCGCTTGGTTCTGCAGCTGGATACATAGCCGAGCGCTATAAGGCACACAGCCCGTGACCGCCCGAGCCACGCACCATGAAGATTATACTGCTGGTATGTGTCTGATAAATTTTGTCTCTCTTTGCTTTTTTCTTTCTCCTCTTCATTCTCACGCTCGTTTGGTATATACTCAAATTGGCACTTGGGCTTTTGGGGAGGCGGGGGGTTATAATGCACAGATGCGGGAAGAAATGACGTTGATATTATTGAAAAAAAAAGGGAGAGAGGGAGATAAAACGAACGCGCTGGGATCGTTGGGAAGATATACCGCGGGCTTATTGTATGGGCTTGTAAGCCTTTTGCGCTTGAGTTTACTTAGTAAATTTAATTATAGATGTGCCTCGGTGATATGTTCCGCGAGAAGGAGAGAATCCCATTCGCGAATTGTTTTGCGTTATTGAATTTCTTAAACGATCTCCCCTTCCCCCTCTCCGCCGCGCATCGCCCCTGGGGAACCATTAATTAATTCAAACGGTTATTTTTTCTTCTCCATTTCTCTCTTTGCAATTAGTAGTTATATACCAGCGATTCTTTTTTTATATATATTGTGACGTGTGTGTGTTTGTGTGTGCTTGCGCACGATTATAAGCGCGCGGCATTTTCAATGCGCACGCGGCGGGCGTTACGCGCCCGTATACACTCCGAGTTTTTCACAGAGAGAGAGAGAAAGAGGGAGAGAGCGGCGCATAACGTCCCCATTATCAACGATATTTTATTGAGTAATTAAAATTAATTCACATAATACACGGGAGTAGCGAGGCCCAATGTAAGCTTATTACGAAAAGTCTCAATTTTACGTCATTTCTAGAATACAAAGTTTAATTGGCTTCCGAGTCCTTTTTACTCGACTCTCTTCTCCATTCGTAGCTCGTCTCTTCCATTATCGAAGGGCCATTAGTCTCTCTCTCTCGCTCGCTCGCTCTTTCTCATCGAGCATATAACTTTAAATAAAAATCGTGCTTATACGCTATACTTAGAGCTCTGGAGCAACAGGCAAATGTACACGTGTCTATGTATGTGTGTGTTAGCGCGCGGGGGCAACCGTAGGTCTAACCGCGAGTGCAGCAGCAGCAGAAAGCCGATGCACCTGCGATGCAGGCGCTCATCGCTACCAGCAACTCCGGCGCGCATCGTCGATCTTCTACTTTCACGCGAATTCTCAAGTCTTTTTTTTTGTATAATCGACGAGTGCTTTGCTCGCCTCTGATTCGAGCCACACGCTTCCCCCCCCCCTTTACACACGCCTTCGTGTACTCATGTTCAGTGTGTGTACATATATCGTCGATTCTAACGAAAACCAACAAAAGGAACAAAAAGTAACTCAATCCTGCCGCGAGAACTAATTTCTGCATTGCAAAAACCCAGCGTGTGAGGTTTTTAAACGTTTGAACACTTTTTTTTTCATAAAATTAGTGCAAATGAGTACATTGCCATATAGTAAGAACGAAATATGCCTCTATCGTTTTTTATTGATAAACAATTTAGCGATCACGCGAGTTACCATGCGAAAATACGCGCAACGTGTGTAAAGTCCCTCGGTGTTTTTCTTTTTTGTTGCTTCTCTTCAACCGGGGCTATCCTCGCGTTATACAACCTTACGCAAACGTATACATGGTTTTCGTGTGCACGAGTGCGGCCGATATTTTCGTAATTGTACTTGGGATCGGCAATCCAACGCGCGAGGCTCTTAATGCCGAGTGTGCATTGCCGAGGGCTCGCAATCGACGTGATGCGATCATCCATTATCGGATCTTCGATATTGTTTATTTATCATTCGCTGGCGCGAAAGTGATCGCACATAATCAGCCTGGAATTGGGCAGGCCATCCTCGTAGACGCACGCGCTATTTGATTTGTTGCCGAACACCTTTGGTGTAGGAAAACCCCCGCTGGTGTATTCGGTAATTTCAGGAGCCCCTTCGCTATACGTTTACTCGTCGCTTCTTCTCTCGGATTTTTTATTCCGCTCGTTAGCTCTTATATGTAAATCGGCTATATATTATTACACTGCAGAGCCGCCGCAAGAGGATGGCTTCAGGATGGGGGGAGAGTTTGTATTCTTTCGACAAAATATCCGTCGATGGGCGCGCGGAGTCACAGAGAACGAAGAGAGGAAAAAAACGGCTCTCGGTAGAAAAAGACGGGAGAAAATCGATGCACCAGCCTTATGCACATGTGTATGTGTGTGTGTGTTCCATTCCCGAGCATATATGCAGCTAAGCGCGCTCGGCGCAGCTCTTTCTCTCTCTCTCAAAAACAACGAAAGCCTCTCAACGAGCAAACGTGGCAGGTGAGCGTCGCTCAGCCCTCCTCCCGTCAGCCTCGCCGCGCGAAATTAGCATGCGAACTGATGCGCGCTCTGGCAATGATCCATTAAGCCTCGCTCTTTGCAGCGCATTTTCCCTATGCGCGCCGAGGCGCGCGCGTACCCGAGAGGCTTGGTGAAACGCTAGAGATGACGAATCGCTGATATACAAAGACTCTCTCGCGCACGGGGGGAGGCATTACTTTCCGGCGCGTCCGGAATCGTCCTCCTCCCCCCTTGCGTTGAGAATGTGTATGTGTATAATAGCTGGAGCGCGGCTACTGCGACATTGCCAAGCGGTCGCGCGAGCCGACTCTTTAAGCGATCCAGCGATCGCGGCCGTTCTATTTGTCAACGTCCACTTTCATTGATTAGTATACACAGACACGGCCACTTGCCGGCTGGTTAACCGCGTAAATTGTAAGAGCTCGCTTTCACTCGTCGCCCAGCAGCAGCGGCGGCGACCTGTGCGCCTATAACGCCTGTAATTAAATGGATTCGGGGAAATAAAATGGGATATCGCGTAATTTTCGTTATTAATTACGGGATTACGAGGGTTTTTTTTTCGTTTGCGTGCGGTTAGGGCGTTTAACCTTTTTTCGTTCGTTTCCGATGCGATAATGCTTGTATGTTTGATTTGGTTTTGTATAAGAAATAGTACAGTGTCCGAGCGGTCACGGCTTTTTCTACTTGGTGTCGCGGTTATCGGATTTCGTAGGCGATTCTATCGTTAAGCATCGAGATTTAATCGTTTAAATTCGACAATGACTCGGCGTAATGTCGTCGAAGATCGTTTAACGACGTTATCGGCGACAAATAAACCGCCTGGTAACACACGTACGCCGATGCGATAATTTTCGAAAATTAAAAGTAAGCATAATAACAGAGAGAAAGAGAAAGATCGCAGAGCGACACTTTCTCAGAGCCGACTGTGACGCAGAGACGTGTGTGCGTGCGCGTGTGGCGTGGCTGAGCCAGCCTAATTACCCATTCTTCGCGTGGATTATCGCGTCTTGGCTCTTATATAATCGATTTAGCTGGAGGTAGACAGTATGCTGGAGGAGGTGAAGGCATGGAGATGATTGCACCCCGGCTCATTCTTCTTACACTCTCCGTAACAGATCGCCATGTGTATGTGTGTATGTGTGTATACACACTCTTGTGCACACACATACCCTCAGTGCCTCCCCGGAAAAATTTCACGAGGCTCGCTCGGGTTTCGCGTGATTTTCTCAGGCGAGCACACCGGATATGTCTTGCACGCGGTGCTGGCTTTCGTAAGAAAGCTTCCTCCCCCCCTACCCCCTCTCTCTCCGCACCGGAGTCTTCATCTTCTTCGCTACCGTATACTACTCCCGAAAGTTTCACCAGACACACACACGCGACGAACGAGATGTGCCGCAAGGCTTCTTCTGTCTTACCACCGGCGACGAAACGAGACCTGCTCAGCGAAAATGCCTAGAGAAAAAAGAGAGAGAGAGAGAAGGTCTGTTAATTAATCAACGTCGTTATAGGCTTGGTCTCCTTTATGTATATACGTGCTTCATTGTCGATGTTGATCAATGTCCGTGCGTGGACGTCTCTTGGTATTGAAAAAAAAGTTTTGTTTTCGTTTTTTTATTCCTTTTTTTTCAATTTATGAAAAATTCATCTTGATGAATTATTCAAAAAGATCGGGTCAATCGCCACGCCAGAAAAATGATTATTTGTATTCAGGATAGAAATAATCACCTGAGTCACTCATTGTGTTTTAGCTCGCTGAAGTGCGGTGTTTGCAGGAGGAAAAATGTTTATATATATATAGACAGACACGCGGGGTTTCGCGAATGGTTGCGATGAAATTTCAAGAAAATTGACGGCTTACGTGGACTATCGTTTCATTAGGCAATTTTCATAAATACATTATGGATTTTGATTGTTTCGATACAGTCACCGGGCTTTCTTCGTCATTTTTCGCCGTAAATTCCCCCCGCTAAAGTTGTTTATTTCTGAATAAACGAGATATATCCGTCCGATACGTGTGGTCGCTAATACACACGCCGCACGTATAATCAAATCAACATTCTTCAAACGTCAAAGAGGCCAAGCAGCGAATCGGCGCTTGTCGATTGTCGTGTTCTCAAACGCGGCCTAAAAATACCAGTCTCAAAAAAAAAGAAAGAAGGAACAAAAATTTCTCCGCCAATAAAGCGACCAGCCGAGCGCGTCGTGTGCGCGTGTGTGCCATAACCGCTCCAAAAAAAACCGCCACCTTTCTTCAGCTCGTAAGTCGTGGCACGCTCGTATACGCGACGTCTCGAGCTACTCCCTGTCCATCTACAAAACGTACGTGACCGATGGACGGAGGGTCGGGGAGGAGAACCGTTGCGTAATTTCGTCCTACTTTTTTCAACGCGTCTTTCCCCCCTTTCTCCACATATCCGCCTGGGCATAGGCGCGATGTCGAAAAAGAAGAGAGAAAAAAGTAAGAACAGGAGAGAAGGCGTAAACAACGCCAGGGAAAACGGCGGCTTCGTTAATTATTTATTCCAAGTCGCTCTACCGGTGGCCTAGGCTATAGAAAGTGAAGTCGAGTTATGACAGGCGAGGGGGGGGGGAGAAATTAATTCGTTGGGCTAATTATACAGAAAGGAAAAAAGAGCGATTGTCGTGTCGGACGGTTAATACGCCAGGATTTGTGCTTTCGATTAGCCACGCTGCCTCCCACTTCTCCCTATCGAGGAAGTCGTGTGTTTGCTCTCGTGTTTACTCGCGGCTGTTCAGCATAATGCAACATGAAATTTCATTCCGAGCTGGATCATCCTTTTCCCTTCGTATTTTTCGGCTCCCGAACTTGTATGTGGGATCAAAACATTTCATTATGGTATACGAGGAAGTTCGAGAGGCAACAGCTGGAATTGAGTTGAAAACGTGGAAATAGAATTGTAAGGGATCGTGTGAATTATTGCGCAAGCCGCGTTATAATTTAGCGATTTTATAACGAAGGGATATGTCCGAAGCGAACTCGGCGCTCTCATTAACAAACGCGATTTTCCAATGGCTTCGAAATCATAATTACGCTTATTAGTTAAAACATACACAGAAAATGCGCAACCCGTTGAATAACGCCCGTCCTTTAATTAATCGCGCGAAATAGCGGCTATTTAGAAATTAATGTAATTATATCAGAGTAGTTAAGGTTTTAGTGGAAAGCCAGCTCTGGAGAGAAGCTAAACGAGGGTTAAAAATGTCAGTTTTGTCGCGCGTGCGAGAGAATACAAGCGCTCTCGATCTTCGTCGTTAAGGTAAACGCGCGCGTGCGGCTCGCCGCAATGCCACATTTATATAATTGACTCTCTCGCGCGCGCCACTTCTGCTTAGCTGATTCATATTATTACGCGATCGAGCTATAATTAGCCCGACGCACGCGCGTAAATAAATGTTTATTCGCGCTAGCGTGGCTTATTTTTTTTTCTCCATTTTCGTCGCGTAAGAAGAGTAACGAGGAAAATCTTTTCTCTATCGGCGAGTCTCCGTTTTCTAATAAGCCGCACGCTCTCGCTCCACACCCTACGCCCACCTACTGTATTCTCCGGCTGCTAATAAAATCTACAAGTTATCTAATTTTAGAAAGTTGCACTTTAATAATCACGACGCTTGATCGATAATCTCACCGACAAGAATCGCCAACTGGGCACTCGCCTTTTTTTTCCTCATCCCCTTCCCCCCTGCCAAATCAAAAATATATCCAAGACTCGGGAATAATCGCTCCTCCAGATCTTTCTCTCTGCGAATCGCTTTTTCTCTCTTTCTCCTCCCTCTAGAAATGCAGGCTTATCGATTAAACTTCGTCCCGGAATCTATAGAATCGCAAAAGCCCCCTCTACGCAATCTCCCTGCGATTGCTATCAATCTAAATTAGGCTCCATATTTTCGCCGGCTGAGCGACGTTATAGGACTGACTCACTGATACCGGCTACAGCCGATTTAATCGATCGGTCGAGAAATTGACGCTTTTCGAGTGTACACCGTTATTGCGAAAATCGCAAAGCGTTTACTCTTTCCCCTTACTGGCCCGTCCGAGATATTCCGGGGGAAAGTGCGAGGCGAGAGGGATTAACGACAACGAAAAATAATCAGCGCGGGGATGAACAAAAAACGAAAACATGTTATTGGCTGGATGGATATCCATCGGTGATTGGCAGTTTTGATGAAATTCAATTCCTCCTACAAAGTAGTCGAGTTTTTTTGCCTCTTCTTCTTCGTTTCTAAGGAACAGGAAAAAAAAAGTTGTTCGTTGGAAATTCAATTGCCAGGGGATCTCGCGCACGAATTCGTACGTGTACGCTCGTGCGAGGCGTAAAATCAGATTGCTCGGAGATATTTTTACCAGCGCGGAAATAATAAAACTTTTTAATTACACATATACCGCCTTTTCCATTGGCTTCGAGAGAGAGAGAGAGAGATAGAGGCTCATTATCAATTTGCTTTCAATCATAATTTTCCGCATCAATCACGGAATCGCGCGTACACCTTTTTTGAAATCATCCTTATCGGAAATGAAAAGGGAAATAAAACGATCTCGGCGATACGAATAACTTTACAATCGATTTTAACAAATACGGAACGAGAGTTGAGCAGCTTCTTCGCCTGTGTACGCGTTTTTATTGTAAAACAATGGCTACGTACGCCTCATTCCCGTAGGAAGTGCCAAAATCATTTTCTTCCTTAGTGCCGTATGCAATAAAAGAAAAATAAAGAAAAAGAAAAAAAGAAAGAAATACAAAAAAAAAGACGGAGAAGAAGGAGAAGGAAACAAGGTATAATCCAAGGCTCGAGATACCCGTGTGAAGTGTAGGAGTCGCCATAAAGCGTAGTATATATTCGAAAAGAAAAGTCTCTCGCATTGGCTGTGTTAAACTCGCGAATTGCGAAAGCGAGGCTAATACACATAATAGAGCCAAGAGAAGTAGCATGAGTAGAGCTGTGGTAGGAGTCGAACAGGGGAGGGGGAAGAGCGCAGCACTTTCTTCGAGGCTGCGCTCTACG
Source organism: Anagyrus pseudococci (assembly GCA_030522585.1). Lineage (NCBI taxonomy): Eukaryota > Metazoa > Arthropoda > Insecta > Hymenoptera > Encyrtidae > Anagyrus > Anagyrus pseudococci. Next base: position 16,659 of record JAPYYQ010000069.1, read on the forward strand.
TATATTGGCGACTGGAAGCTCATATAGTCTCGCGGTAAAGAGAGAGACAGAGCGAGAGAGAGTCGTTGCTCTTCTCGGCGGGAACCTCCAGTGCAACGGCTCTGCGAATGTCACGATCGACGATCATCCTCATAAAAGTATAAGATGAGGAGGGAATGGGGGAGAGACAGTAAGGCCTCGAGCGCGCAATCAACGCGGAAAATTGATCAGCGCCGGCTTATGGCGGTAGCTGGTAGACACGAGACTCTAATCATACACACACACGGACACATGTGCGAGGGCTAGCGATGTTGTACAAGGTTTTTAATTGGTCATATTGGAAAGAAAGAAAGAGAGAAAAGAGGAGGGTCCATCGTATACCACTGGTTAATGAGATGTCGGCTCCCTCCTACTTGCTGGCAGCCTCTTGGAAACGTATACGCGTGGATTCTTGATGATTTTGATGATCACGCATAGGGGACTTGATCGGCTCTCTTTTCTCTTGCTGTGGACTCAGTTGGGTACTTTGTAATTATTAAATGTAGAATATAATTATTGGATATAGGTCGGGCGTTGTTTGTCTTACTTCATACATACAATGCAAGGGTCTACAAAGTAATTAAAAAAATGTGCGCGGCTGTCAGCCGGGAAAAATTAAGCTTGACGGTTTTGAAATCTGAATTTTCGATCTGGAGATCGCGAGAACGAAAGAAATAAGTTTAAGGTAAACACACTTGGAGGATCAATGTCGACGCTGTTGTTGGAGCAAACACTCGGGCGCGCTACAGCGTTCGATATTTGCTTAACATTGTACACCTCCCTTGTAACATCAACTGGCAATCGTCAATTTTACAAGCCACTCGGTATATTATCCAATAAAAGAATAATAATATCGTTCACGAAATACGCATCGAAGGCCAATCTTGCCTGGCTGTACGAAACGCGAAACGTCAGTCAAAGAAAAAAAAAATAAGAGGGACCGACGAAACGATATCGCTGTCGAGCAGAAGGATTTTGCGTACAGCACGTGGCTCACGCATGAATTCCACGACGATGACTAAGAAATTTCAATCAGCCTCGCTCGCCGTCTAATCAACCCCGTAGTCTGGCACTTTAATTGGACGCGATTATTAAAAACACTTTTTTCCCCGCCATTCCTATACCCGCAACGAACTTTCGACCGATTCGCCATGGACCATTGTGTCCGTATTCGGTGCTTAATTGCTCCTAATCACCAAGGTGATCGCAGTTTATCCGGTGCGTGTATGCCTGCGCAACGGGTCTCATCAAAAGCGACCCGCCTTACATTATCGCACAAAAGGCTTACAAGCCAATTGGCGATTTGGAAAAAAAAATCTCCCTCCAAAAATCGGCCCACAGTCTGCGGGTATATTACGAGGCAACATTGATATATTACTCGGGCGAATGCCAGAAATATAACGCGTCGATCAAGTTCCCCTCCCGCAGTCGGCGGCAGCGGCCGCGTGTGTTCCATAACGCTCACTTTTACTTTCGCGCGGGCTCGCCTACCTCCCCGGCTCTCAGCGCGCGTATACACGCCCGGCTCGGCTGCTAGCATATATACCTTACACGGATAGCTGACATTTAAAGCTGGAAAAATTGAAATTCCCGGAAGATTTGCGCGCTGGAGACTGGAGAAACCAGTCCAGCCGGGGCGTAAACAATGCAAAAAACAAAAGCGAACGCGACGCGTAATCTCGCCCAGTACACAGCGCAGCAGCCAGTTTTCTAGTAATATAGGACGGCGAGGGAAGGGAGGCAAGAGGCCAGTTTTGCAACTGCGCGCTCATGATAATATACGCCCAAACGTATCCGGATCCCTATCCCTCTCCGGCACGTTCCATTACGCGTTCCTTTCGGATGACAGTGCGGAGAGAGACGGGGAGAGGCCCAGGGGGGTCGAGTCAATTACAAAAGTCGGCCGCGCGCCGTGATTATCCGAAGAGAGAGAAGTTAGAGGCGCGGTCCGATTTCTGTGCGCGGCGATGACCGTAAGGAGCACCTATGTGAAATAAGGGGAGAGAAAGAGTAAGCAGGTATGACTAACAACAACCAGACGGAGCGTGTGAGAAAAGGATGGAGAGGGTTGCCGTTCAAGGACGCGCTGGGGCAACAATGCTGCAACGCCTCGTGTTCGGGGGGGCCCCCGGGGAGGCTGCTGCTGCTGCTGGTCCGTTGAGAGAGAGAGAGAGAAAGAGAGAGGAGTAGTAGGCCGTTCACCGAGAGATACGGCACGCGTGGGCAGCGGACGAGCGCCGGGATTTTCGAGGCGGCGGCTAAGCTCGTTTCTCAACAGGCTAGATGATTGACTTGGATTATGGCCGAGAGGCCCACCTCCTCATCGCTCCGGCTTGATCCGACACACAAGCACTTACGCATACAGACAGACAGCAGGACGAGATTTGAGCTTTTGATTTTTCGTAACTCGACGTAATTGCTCGTGTAATTGTTACGAGAACCTCGAGTTGGCCTGCTGGTTACAGCCGGATATTTACCTTTTTCGGGGAGACGCGGACTAAAAGCCGGCTTCGCGGGGGGAGATTTTGGTCGATAGTGGGAGAGAGAGAGCACTTTGCTTCGGTTTTGCGCTCGCTTGCTTCGGAAGATTTCAACGAGAGATTCCGTTTGGGTGTACATAGTTTTTTGCTCTCCTATATCCACGTAATATGTCTTTTTTCGTTACGTGGAGAGGTATTCCTTGCGTCATTTTTTTCTGATAACTCGCGATGGAATTTTAATGTTAGAATATACTGCGTACGGGCCGGGTTACACGGCTGCCACGGCCTAGATCTGCTGACATTAATCTGAGAAAGAAAGAGAGACAGATCTCTTTGACGGAATTCGTCGGGGGGGAGGCTTAAGGTTTCCATTAGCGGTCGATCGATACAAATAAAAATAATCATAACGACTTTTCGAGCTCTAACGACGACCGAGGCGTTTGTCAGGCGGCATTATATATATTTAATTCGCAGACATAATACACCGGGCGCGCTTACGTAAGAAAAAGAGAAAAGGGAGCATAACCAGATGTGTATTAACCCGCACGACATCCCTGACCTTCGCTTTGTACGTTCACTTTTAACGTTTGTTCTAGAACGAGCGCGCGCAGAGAGGTGCTTTTATCTGGAGCTCGTTTTATGGCTTCTTAAGTAGCCCCAGCGTAAACAGGCTCGGATATTAGTTTCAACTTTCTTCCAAAGGAATTCCTAGGCGGACTCTCGTTTGGCAGAGCCGGAAATGTTCGTGTATGCCGCGAACGAATATAAACTTTTGCGCATTTAAATGGTCTACTTAAAATCCAGCCGGGCCGAGCGCACAACACACCTCTCCTCGCGCTGTAATAATCTCATTCGAAAGTTTATTATACTTATAAGCCGGCGCGTAATGGCTAAAAATATCAATTAGCATCACTCCCAAGCTAATGCGACCTACCACTCGGGCTTATGCGATAATTTTGACTTTTTCTCCCGAGCCCGGTCAAAAATCCGCTTGCCTGTTGAATAAAATGCTCTATCCTCGCCGATATCCATTAAATCAACCTCCGCGTGTCCTATCAGTCAATTAAAACAGCCAATAGGTGTATATATCCAATCTGCCCTCCGCAAGAGCCGGCCGTTGCAAAACCTTTGGGTTATTAAATCTCGTCTCTCTCTCTATCGCTCGGTAAGTGAGAAAGAAGAAAAAAGTAAAGTAGAGCATGAGGAGGGAAAAAAGCAAATGTATCCCCGGCGAGACCGCAATCGAATTAATATTTATATCGGGACGATCGAATTCTTCTCGCGGCCGCGATTACTCTCTCGAGTGGCACAAGCGCGGCAGTAGCAGCTGCAGTTCGAAAAGGAAAGTAAAAAAAAGGGCAAATAAATAAAATTGAAGAAAGAGAGAAAGAAAGAAATCGGCAAAGGAACGTCGTTGGCAAGCCCGCTTCGGCGGCCGTCGTCATTCCTAACCGCCTCTCTGGTTTGACGCCCAGATTACGTTATATGCGCTCGCCGGGTGTCTGGGAAACAGTTCGCTCGTCATGCTGCCTCTCTCGCTCGCTCGCGTTGCAGGCAACACGGCATCGCGCCTTTATTACACACACGCGGACACACAGACACGTGCTAAGCGCGAATGCAGTCTCGCGCGGCCACACACGCGCTCTCCTAGGTATAGCCAGCCTATCTCTCTCTCTCTCTTTCTCGGCTCTCTACGCATTGAGAACGCGAGCAAGGCGCGCAGGGAGTAGGCTCTCTTTCTCTCTCGCGCTGCTTTCGGTGTGGGTGAGCGTTTGCTGCAGCTGCTGCCGCTGCTGGTGGGTGTTTATAGTGTCGTGCGCCGTGGGAACCGGTGAACTATCTCATTGAACGCCGAACCTTACCCCAGCGCACACTCGCCCGAGCGCGGCTTATGTACAAAGCCCAAGGAGCTCTCGGGCTCTACCGACTCGCCGAGCGTTTTCTCGACTCTCCCGAGCGCACTAGACGAGAGAGCAAGAGAGAGAACCTCGAGACTTTATACAGTGGCAGCCAAAAGTTTTGCATAATCTTAGAAGAAGTTATGAGCTGCCCAACTGCAATGGAAGGATAGAAGCCCTCTCTCTCTCTCTGCGCGTATGGAGAAAATTTGCCGTTAACCGCATGGGATACAGATCGCAGTGGGATAATAGTCGAAATCATGAGGCAATGCATACCCACCCCATTACACCACACACACATACACACGCTTTGCAACCTTTTTTTCCTTCTTTTATTTCTGTCTTTGACTTTGCGACATGGCTCGAGGATGAGTTTTCTTTTCGTTTTATCGCGGCTTACACGCTCTAGAGAGCTTGCGACTTGAAAAAGAAGAATTAGAAAAAAAACATGTTCCGTGTGTGTGTGTGTGTGTGTGTGTCTTGCGTGCATTTGTAAAAGCTTCTGGGAAGAGCGATTTAAGTCTTAATGACGTTGAGGGGGATGATTGAAATTCGCGATAGGCTGGAGATCTATTCGGATCTCGAGTAAAATAAAAAAAAAGGAAAAAGAAGTTACACATATTTATTCGATCGCTCGCAAGCCGTTGCCGAGAGAGCTTTTTCCAAAGTTGTTATTCGCAGACCTTTATCGAGCTCCGGAGAAAAGAGAGAGAGAGAGAAAGAGAGAGGAAAAAAAAGCTAATGAAATACCGCGGACGTGCGATCAGATTATTCAATAAAACACATTCCTTTTAAAGTGTAATAATTACTGTAAAACGTAACGATCCCAGCCTCAACAATAATATACTAACAACGTATTGCCGCAACGACTTTGCGATAATGAAATGTACGAAGTCGTTATATTGATTTTTTAAAATCATCTTTTCTTTTTCTTCCTCCTCGTCGTCGTTACCCAAAAGCCGAATAGTCGCGAGAGCCCTCTCAATGCAGTCGCATGACAATGCAAATACACTTCTATTATTCAACAATCACGCTTCCATAAAAACGACACAAATTCCCCGAGCATCCGAAATATTTTAATAGGCTCGAGCGGCCCCCGTCCCTCCTCCATCTCCAAGCATTTCGATAATTAAATCTCAGCTCTCGGTGCATCAATATCAGCGTGTCTTCTGAGATCAACGGGGAGGGAGGGAGTTGAAAAACTTTTGCTCACCACTGTACTATCCGTTGGATACAATACGTTTCTCCGTTCGCGAGAGAGCGCGAAGGAGCGCGGCCCCGTTGAGAGAGTGTTACAACACTGCGGCGTGGATGGAGAGCGCGAGTGAAAAGCGAGCGCAACGTGTCGCTCTCTTTATGTGTGTGTATACCCGGCGTGGCCGCGAGGAAGAGGCGTATCCCCCCTCCGCCCCGGCTCGTAAAGTAAATCTCTCGGTGACTTACATGCGTCAGCTAGACCCTGCCCCCCTCTCTCTCTTCCTCGTGGGCTTTTAGATCGGAGGAAGATAGGCTTATACGTGGCTTGTGGCTCGAGAGGGGTAGCTTTGATGTCGTCGGCGACAAGTTTTCTGGGTAGCCGTTGATCTTTTGATTCTAACTGACACGCGAGCGCGACCGGTCGCTCTCTTCGAATCCCTTGATTGCTAATTGAGTGGGTCGATTCGTTCTGGACCGTAGGTTTGATGAATAGCTCGGCACTATTCTCGAGCTAACATTTTTATCTTGGCTGGTGTGGATATGTGTCGGTGACGCTGTTTTTATTTTATTATACCGATTATAGTCTGTATAGTAGTCAGCGGTTTATGACTGCCTGTAAAGCCGTAAATTTTGAAGAAAACGGATTAATTGGCTCTTGATATAAGACAGAGAGAGAAAGAGGGAGAAGGATTTTATTGGTATACGTGATTTTGTAAGCTAATTGTCGGGCGAGTGTTTTGTTCGGTAATTGATAGATCGCGTTTTGATTCATTGTGCTCGTATTCTTAACTGAGAAATAAAAAAAAATGTCGAGATGGAGCCGAGCGTGTTTAGCGATTTGATCGATCGAGCTTATTGATTTTTAACGTTCCGCAGCTTGTCGGTTTTATTTTTATCTTTAAATTACGTTAGCATACGTGCACTTATCTATCTAATTGCGAAAAATTTCATAATTTAATTAAACCTTATAACCCACATTTAAATTGCGATGTATAATTTATAAAACAATAAATATTTACTTTCTTCGCTGTTGTTTTTTTTCCTGCAAACATTGGGCTCAAAGTACACCCATGCGAATTAACAAAATAACCACTGTAATCGCGCAACTCTGCAATTTTTGCCGCGTCTGACCGGTCCCCGCCATTATCTACTGACTCATTTCAGCCGCGTAAAACAGACCGTTTAATGCGCGCATTAAAACCCAGATTCCCCTCCTTAAAAAGAACAGGCTCTCACTCGGCGCCAATGTTTATTGCGAGTAAAAACATTTTACACGCAAAATAATCGTAACGATAATAACTATTTCAGCGCGTGAGAAACCCCCGGCGTATAGTTTTTCCAAGCACCCCTTCGTTTTTTTAAACCCAAGCTCGAATTCCTATACCGTCCAATTTGACAATATTTCAAAATCCAGCGTAAATATCGTTTATTCCGCCTACGTTTCTGAATAATGCATCTATTATTTGGAAAATGGAACAGCCGAGGGAGAGAGCCAATTATGCCGATAGGTCCGTCTCTCTCTCTCTCTCGGTAAAAAGGCGTGCATGGCACACAGGCTGCACCGATAGCCACGGATACACACGCGAGAGTCCGGGTGCCGCGCGTTCGCTCTTAGCAATTGGCCACGCCAGAGGGAGAATGCGGCAGCGAAAACGAGAAGCCCATAAACGCGCGAACTCGCTTGGCTTTTAATTGTCGGTCACACACAGTGGTGTATTGCGGCACGTATTCGCCGAGTAGAAATAAAAAAAAAGGCAGACGCAAAAATATCCTCCAACTATACCGAGCTAGCGCGATTGCCCGTGCGTGTCTCCGGATACTTTAAATGCCTCCTGCAGCAAAAGAGAGAAAGAGAGTGAGTTTTCTCTCTTTCTTCGCTTGTCAAAGCTCGGGAGTCAATGGCTGAAACAATAGAACCGTACGACGACGAGGTTAGCTCTAAGGCGCGCCGATTCGACAAGGGCAGGTGTCTCTGGCCTATTGGCTCTTGCGTGCCTCTCTGTCTGTCTGCCTGTCCGTGTAGCTTATACCTATATGTCTGTGTGAGCTCTGGCTTTCTTGAACTCGCTTGGCTCGCTAAGCTCGTCTCGCCCGGATTCGGTCCTAATTAGGCGCCACATTGGAATTCCAAAGGCGCATGCCCGGCTTTCCCGCCTCGTAACCGCCGTGCTTTTCGCAATGCCGACGCCGCCGCGCGTGCAAGCCCCCCGGGCTCGCTTTATATATTTTATTTACATTTCTCTTTTGATCTTTTCCTTTTTTTTTCTTCTTTCTTTCATTCGACTATGCCAGCTGTACACGTACCAGCACAAAAACGGCGAGGCGAGAAATTTTTCTGGCGCATACTCTTTTATTTTATGTTCTCTTTTTATTTACTTCCGCGTGTGTGTATGTGTGCTGCTGATTTTAGTGCTGAGTAGATCGATCTGTGAGATATACGCCTCTCTCGCTGCTGCCGGAATGCAAATGTTCGACCGCTCGATGTTTTATTAATGCTAATATGGAGCCGGTCGTTTTTTTCGATAAATCCACTTGTTCCGTTTGTTCGTTTGTTTTTCAGGAAGTGCGCTTTTGGTCTACTGTTCAATGTAGTGGCTAGATGTGATAAGCCGGGTGCGTCGATGTACGTACTGCTACGCCGGAGAAATTGAGCGTTATCTAATTTAATGTTTACACTTTCACCCGGGCGAACGCGCGCGACACGTTATTAATAATAGTTGGGGGGGCGTAGATTATTTTCTTGTTATTATTGTTAATGGAACGTTGAAAAATTTTACCATTCGCCTCCCCTCCACCCGGTGAAATAGTCATTGTTCGAGATCTGTTTTATACCCGAAGATTTTATCGGCATAATTAATAAATTTCACTGGAGTTACTAAACAGGTGGTTACGTTCGCCTTTTTTTTATGCAAAGTTAACAATGTTAGTCGTTACATGTACGTAGACGCGAGTGTACTAGAACAATCTAGAATAGATCTAGTGTACTATTTATTCGTTTTTTTAAATAAAGAGAAAAACGCTGGAAAATTTTTGTTGAGAGTAACAGTTTTCCGTCGTAAAAGCGTACGACATTAAAATACGTGATTTCTCATGAGCAATATTACGAGTTTTCTTCTGTCCGTCCTTACTTAAAGCACCTGACAATTCGTCATTAAAAACATTATTCTTGGCCGATCATAAAATTTACAACCAAAGCATTCTGTATCTGACGAAAACACAAAGGCCGTCAAACGTAAAAATAATCATCGGCTTCGAGAACGTCATCCACTTATCCACACTCTCTATACCGTTACAATTTTTCCCAAAATAATCCATCTACATAGGCCCGTAATTGTCCAATGCAGTGGCAGGCGAAACGACCTTAAAGTCTAGAAAAACAAGGATCATTGCAGCGAGTTTTAACAATCGAAGAAACGTTCTTAAGAAGAAAGAATAGGTTTAAACGCCGCGCGAGAGCGAGAGAGTGTAGCGCAGCGGTAGCCGCATGGATTTATCGCTCATTATAAAGCCTGCTGGCATTTTAGCATTGTTGGCATTATGATCGGCTAATCGTCGCAGCTTTTCTCATCGCGCTTTCTCCCGCGAAGAGGGGGGGACTCCCAGTCAAGCAGAGCCACACGCGGAAAAGCCTCCGTCGGTTAGGGGAGTCGGCGCAACAGCGGAAGCGCCGTTGGACTAGGCTAATTCGGCCGCGAGGTGGATCCACGGATTTTCCCATTAGACGCACAGGCCATAGGCGCGCGCCTGCGGAGAGCTTGCGGCCAATCGTACTGGGAAATCGTGCGCGGGAAAATCGTGGCATTATACGCGTTACTTTCACGCTGCTCCGCAGATCTTCTCACTGCGAGAGCCACACTCTTCCTTTCATTCATCCTTAGCCTCACCTCACCCCTCAACAATGAGGGAAAGGACAAGTACAGGTCTCACGCTCGCATCTGCCGTGCGCGTATGTACTGGCAACCGATTGCTTCTCCTCTCCTCTCTCGGTCCCAACGCTGCCTTTGTCCTTCGCGATGAACCTCTTTTCATATGGTTAATTCGAGGGTTCCTTTTTTTTTGAGCTTGATTCACGGCCGCTAAACTGCATTGTTTATGCGGGGGTCTCGTGAGTTAAGGTCCGCGCAAGGTGTTAATTAAGAGGGCAATTAACGCTGGAACTCGCGCCGGGAATTTTGGGCGTTAAAAGTTATTAACGAGGATTATCATTGCCCCGCCGATGTGTTTTTAATGAAAGTTTTATAAAATTTTCGGAATATTCTTTTTTCGTCGTTAAAACGGAACGCACGACTCGTTTTGTAATCGTTTTTTGTGCAATCGTTTGCTTTTATCGTCGTTTAACGGAAAACGATGTTTTTTCCCCCGACTTTTTCTCCCTCTCCTCTTCTCATTTTCATAAACGAGAGAAAACAATTGCGATTGTCATCGGAAGTCCATAGGTGTCATTTTCGTCTTATCTTATCCAAGTTTTATATTTCCCAACCGGCACCTTTTCCATTTTCTACGTTTTACCCGGTAATCTAGGAGGAAAGGGGAGGTCTATACGCTCGACTATCGTAACGTTTCTTTTTAGCTTATTAATGTCGTCGTACTTTCGTCACTGGCTTTTATGCAATCCCGGCGCTTTTATAAAATGTCAACGTTTCAACAAGTAGTTTTTCCATTGAATTATTATTGCTTTCCCAATTTCTACTCTTACAATATTCCACGGAATTACGCACTTGTGGAAACATTAAGCGGGCTATTAAATTCCCGCTAATTTCCAACGATAAACCTAAACGCGAAGACGTTAATAAGAGCTTTATTAACTTTATAATAAAACTCGAAATTCCAATCGACTCGTTTACGAAATGTATAACGAGAACTTAACGACGTTAAATTAAAGTATACTTTTCAAAACAACAAAAATACGTAATTCGACTGCGATAAACGATTATCCCCCGAAAACAACGCGTAGTTTCATTAATTTCTCGATATTTAACCTCTTGATTCACAAGAGTAAACGATTTTCCGCGATGGACGCGTTAGAAAAGCGCCAGTGTCCGCGCGGCACCTGCGCGCTTATACCGAGAGCGCAGCTAGAAAGGACACGCCAAGCGTATTTTCAATATCGCTCGGGCGCTCGGCTCGCGCTTTTTCCCCGACGTCGTCGTCGTATATAACTCAACGCGCGTTTTCACGCACCGTTAGTGCGTTTTTCTTCCCTTTTTCCTCGGGGCTCTCTCGCGGCGCGTATACAAATCGATTTGCATAAATTAAGCGCGCATTATAAGTATACAATCGTAGCAAACCGTTAAATCCATCCATCCGCGTCGTGTGGCTGAATGAGAGAGAGAGAGAGAGAGAGAGAGAGAGAGAGAGAGCAAGCGAATATATATACATATCCAACAACTGTATCTCGCTCTCTTGCATTTCCCCTCTCCCCAGTAACTTTTATTGCTCGGTCTCATTAAACGAGTGGCAGCGCACGCGCAGGCTCGCAGGCAGCCGCGGCAGCTTGAGGAAATCGAAAGGAGCGCGAGCCGTAGGCGCTTTCCCTCGTCGATATTCCTGGGGCGTCGGGGAATCAAAAACGAAGCCAACGAGCAGTGCGCACGAGAGAGGGAGAGTGAGAGAGCAATACGGAACGTTGGTTTCGCGCAGCGAGGGGCGGGGGGAGCGCCAGGTGGGCCGTTTCCACTCTCGCTCTCTCGACGAGAGTGTGCACTTCCGCGGGATTTCGAGCCCATATATCCCGCTAGCGCTAATCCTTGATTTCGCGAAGGTCATTACTCTCTCGCTCTCGGCAAGGTTAGCTGCCGGCCGCTGCTCTCTCTCTCTCTCTCACTCTGGCTTGCGCTTACGAGCCGGCTCGCGCAAACGACGAGGAAGCAAACGGGCGCGCCGAGTTGCAGTAGACAACTCTGCATCTCTCTGGACGAGCTCTCTATGTGCGTATTCGCGGGCCAGGCTAATGGCCAGCCGGGAATATTAAGTCGCCGGGTGCACTTGCACGGAGAGAGAGCGAGCACTCGGCAATGCTAATTGACCGCGAAAATTCAGTGGTGGGAGCTGTACAGGGGACGACTGCTTGGAAGGGGAGAGAGAGGCTTCGCTTTCGATGGGTATACGCGATGAGGCGGTTGGGTTACGCGAGAGGAGAAGCGCGAAAGAGACGGAGGGGGAGGAGAAAAAAAAGAACGGCTAGACGAGAGGAGTCGCTGACCGACAGACGCGCGAGCGCGTGCGGATTTCACTTTCGTTGCGGAGCGCCCGAGCCGCCTGCTGTATGCTGCACGCTCGCGCTCCTTCTGGCGTTTCAATGCGCTTGAGATTAAATAGACTCGCCGGCGGATGTGTATGCCCGAGAGTTAGATATATAGTTACCGCGGTTGCAGCGGGGGCTTTGCAGAAGATTCGGGTAAATAACCGGTGCGCTGCCTTTTTTTTCTTATTTAAATTTATTGTTTTTTTGGAGAAGAATCGAGCGAAACTTAGGTGTCTGATCAAGTTCGGACTTTATCTACTTGACAAAGTAAATGTGCTATTCTACTTTTTATGTTGTTTATATTTATTCTTTTTTTGGGGGACTTGAAAGTGATTGTTACGTTAAAGAAGCGGAGTTTGGAGAAGACGTTTATATAATATATTATAGGAATACTTCTTACGTGGTTTTTCGCGGATATTCCTGAGCTTACATACGCGAGATATTTACGGCTATTATGTACTCGCGTCGATTGGGCGAAATTATAAGTAATTATGAAAATAATTCCATAGTACAGCTAGCCGGCGTTGCGAGCGTGTAAACAAGTTCATGTCTCATAGCTTCTTTCCCGGTTGACACAAAATTGGCAAAAGTTATGAATATTAACTACCGAAAAGCAATATTGCAATATTTATATTTAATAAATACTGTTAAACAAATAGAATTTTAGTCAAAGATGTTTATTAAAGTTCAAGCCTTCGCTTGATGTTTTAGAAACTTGTTAAGCTTTCATTCTCCGTATATAATAATCAATTTAAACTTCACTGCGAAGCTTGTACAGGAAGTAATTTTAATTGCTGTCAAGTTAAAAATTGATTATCTTCTTTTTCTCCTTTGGCTTTGCAATTTACATTACTCTACTCGAGTAAGGAACAATTAAAAAGTGCAAAAAAAAACAAATAAAGCTACCTGAATGCTCAACCGTTACCTAACCGTGCAGAAGTCAAATTGACCCACATTTGCCGAAATGTGCGATGGGCTCCAGTGCAACGTTACCCGCTGATTGCTCTTGCGAAATCAATTCCGTACAACCGGACAAAAGAAAGTTGGGAATCAATGAAAAGAGCGATTGAAACGCGGGAGAGTCTCCCGTTAACTCCTTATTTGAAAAGACTCCCGAGCGATTAAAAAAAAAATCGTTTACGTGTACAGTCGCCAAATAGTCGTGAAAGAAAAGAGATGTGACTTTTCAACAATCGCACATGCAGACAAAAAGATATCTCTTTTTCACGCGCAAAAAGTCATAAATTCCAAATCAGCGTTAATTTGCAAAGGCTGCCATAAAATAGAAAGTAAATCAACGCATTTGCCTTTCGAAAGCTCCAAGGCTCGATCGGCGCGTAGCGAAAAATAAAAACACCAGCCGATCCCAGCTGGCATAAATCCCCCTATACGTTCCCAAAAGCCAAGCTCATTCAATGCTCAATCTGAGCATTAAATGAGTGTATGTGAAAACGTACTGAGCAGACGAATATGGCTCGCTAGAAGTCGACCATAAGTCCGTACTTCCCTTACGTACGATTGACTACAACAAGATGGTGGTAATCTGGCTATCTTTAGTCACATCCCCGTTTTTCACTAGAAAATTTCCAACAGGGTTAAGAAAAAAAATAAGCTTATTGTTAATAAGAGTAATTGGTACAATTTTTTACAAGTATTAACTCTGACCAGACTTTGTAAAATATATAACGCGTGTCATTAATCTCAATGATGCGACAGTATATTTATCTTTATATTGGTTAACGAAATAAAGTCATTTTCGATATGAAAGTTTTTTTTAAGAAAAACGGTGGAGATAATCATTCTCCAGGAAGATTGATTATCGTATCAAATATATTAGAAGCACGTAATTCTAACAAGCTCAATGATGCGACGGATTTCTTATCTTGAGATTTTTCAACGAAATAACGTATTTTTATATCGAATAACACATTCGATTAAAAAACAAGTGCGCATATCAACGTACTATAAATTAAGAATTTTATTCACCAATTCAGTAGTAAAAATGAATTCGGCAATGACGAACCTTCTTTTGTTGACGACTTTACTTGTCGTTACCTACATTTCTGCAAGCCCGATATCAAGCTTGAGAACACCGACTCGTGATTTGGTACTTGGCAAAAGGCAGCCAGGGGATGAACTTGCCTATGATCACCAAGAACAGTACGAACCCGGGGATGACTATCCAGCGTGGATATACTTTTACAGAAGTAATTGCAAGTTTACATATATTGAAGTACGAAATGCTGGAACTGAAGGGAACAGTCAGAAGGTTACTTTATTGGAAGGTGGCATTGGATTAAATTCCGCAAAGGTTGAATTTGTCTCAACGCCAAATGAGCCTCTTTATTATGATTTTACGTTGTACGCCTTGTGCGAATCGACGGATAAAGCAGACCAAAGCGGATCTTCTCCAACCATACATTATCAGTAGAATTTTCCCAATTCTGGTACACTTGTAATTATGCTATACGTAATGTGTAACTGCAATTCTGAAAAATAAAAACAGTTATAATAATCAAATCTACGTAATTTTATTGATAAAAATGTGTGTTTCTGTCCCGACATACATGACATGTAATTTCGTTAAAATGAATAGTAAAAAATTTGGGCTGTACGAACATTTGTTTTATATTTTCTGTTTATGCAAGAGGAAGAATCCCATTTTTAACTTTTCTGAATTACAAAGGAAAAGAAATTATTACATTCGACCTGTGCCGATGGTACTTTTTTATATACATCAAATTGATTTTATTTAAAAATATAATAGATTACAACAGAATGATTCTTAAAAAAGTATGATAAAAATGGGGCTTTTTTAAAAATATAAAAATAATCTCTTTTCATTGTTGTTAATCTTTTTAAATAATATTTTATATTCTGTATTAAAATAATTACAGTTTAGACTATTACAAGATAAGTACCACCGATTCAGACGAAGTTAATCCTAACCCTTTTGTCTCAAATGTCCAAAATTTAACTATTAATTATTAGCTTTTTAAGTAAATGCCGATAAAAAAATCAAGACTTACAGTTTAATTAGTTTTTGATCTCGTTTTTTACTTCTGTTCTTTCTATCAATAATGAAAGAATACCAAGTCCTAGAGTCTAACGCTGCCCCATTTTTAAGATATCAATGCCTAAAGATCCAAAATTTAACATTGTTTTCCCATATACCTAATTCACATGTAGATGAATAAAGTATATCATTTTAGACCTATTTGGACCAGAATATGTGTGATAATGTCAGTCTTACTTTTTGCGAGCCAGAAAAATATACAGCTTTTACATTTGATGTGTGAATTTATGTAGGCAGCCAAGTAATATATATTTTCTTGGCTCGCGCAAAGTGAGACTGACATTATCACACTTTTTGGGTCTAAATAGATCGAGAATAATGTACTTTTTCATCTATATATGAGTAATGTGGTCAAAATATTGTCAAGGGTCTAATCAAGGTTTAACCTCTTTCATCAAGCGAACAAGGGATTAATGGTATATGGGAAAATAATGTTAAATTTTGGATCTTTAAGCATTGATATCTTAAAAATGGGACAGCGTTAGGGTCTAAGACTTGGTATTCTTTCATTATTAATAGAAAGAAACCATCCTACCAAATTTTGAGAAAATCCATGACCCGAAGGCCTGGTAGTCTTCTGATTAGAAGTGAAGAGTGCATCAGTGATAATAATAAGTCCGTATTTCCCTTATGTACGATTGACTACAACAAGATGGTGGTAATCTGGCTATCTTTAGTCACCTCGCCATCTTCCACTAGAAAATTTCCAACAGGGTCTAAATCGATGAATTTACGCTTGTGGGGGCTTATTCTCCAAGCGGCGCGCGCGATCGGTGCCGTGGCCGATCTCCCGCGTCATTATCCGCACGCTCTCTTTCCCGAGTACGCTCTCTCTCTCTCTCTCTCTCTCTCTCTCTCTCTCTCTCTCTCTCTCTCTCTCTCGCCCATTAGGCGTGGTATGGGAGTATGTGAGCGTATACGCCGTTCCTCGACTCGCGCGCCTCTTACTGCAGATCTTTGCTCTCATACACTACCGATCGAAACTACCGTACTGCGTCACGGTCGATTTCGGCGTTGCCCCCGCATAGAGGCAACGACGACAACCACGCAGAATATGAACTCGTGCGTTTCAAGAAGGAAGGGTTCACGGTCGTTTGGGCGTAGCCTTTTAGGCGCTGCCAATTAGAAAGCTAACCCGCGAAAATCCATATCCGCGGAGCCGATCCTGCTGTGCCGATCTACTTTATCGCACTGACTGGAACGTCTGCAGTATGTACGTGTAGCGTTTACGCGGTACTCGGAAATCGAGGCTATCACGGGGGAATCGGCTTATGAAATGGCGCAAACTGCCGGGCCGTACATACTTTTGACCGTTGCTGTACCTATGAGCCGGGGCTTATGTACGCGGGCTAGTTATGCCTGGCACTGCCTTGAGCGCGTCACGATTTTCCAGGCCGCGGCAAAGTTATTAAACGAGGGAATATCAAGCCCCGGGATCGTTTCCGCGCGGCAGCCGATCGCGTGAAAATCTCGAGAGAGAGACGCGGCCTCCGGTATCGGCCCTGGCCACTTTATCCGCAGAACCGAGCGCGGGATATTTCATTTCTTTTGTTTCGTCCCTGGATTCGGACCGGCACGATTTCTCTTGGCGCTGGGGCAGAGAGCTGTCAAAGCGCCGCCCGGATAGATTCTTAAAACGACGATTGATTATTATTGCGCCAAGTGTATACCAACGATTGAATTCGCATATACTGTATATTCCGTATTGGCTATGAGAAAAATCGTGCGCCAACCGCGAGGCTTCTGTTGTTACCTGCTTTTTATTTCTTTCTATTTTTTAACATGTTCTTGTTAAGCTTAATAGCGAAATGAAACGTTTGTTTTTAATTTTAATCTTATTATATTTAATGCGGATAACAATGAAAAAGAGCATAGCCAGAAACAAATGCACTGAAATTAAGTACGATTTTAAATTGTTATTGAATTTATACATTTTTTATGCTGCATATACACATTACACTGCACCGAGGAGTGAGCATATTTATTTAAAGTTTATGCGATTTCCAAGTCTATAATTTCGAGGATACAGTGCAGTCAAACTGCTCTCCTAATGACATTGCCCCATGCATTTGAAAACTCTCAACTCGCTTATACTTTCTAAAATAAAATTTTCCTTCTTTTTCGGCCTGCACACTCTCAGAATGAGCCTAGTTGAATTTTAATTTAATTCATATCACGTATAGCGCAACTCGACAATTACTCCCTGGAATATCTATTCCGAGAAAATAATCCGAGTGTCTTTTTCCATATTTTCTCTGATATATTAAATTGCAACGCAAAGCGCGCGCGCACATGAGTAGCCCCGAGAGAGAGAGAGGGAGAGAGAGAGAGGGAGAGAGAGAGAGAGAGAGCTCGTTTAAACAAAATTAAAACAATTTACATTTGAGATTCCGATGATTATTCATGTTTTTTTTATTGTTCGCATTACTCCAACTACCACGACTATTTTCTCAAGCTCTTTTTCACAGGGTATCATTTTCTAAAATTAAATTCAACTTAGTTTGTAGCGGGGCAGTTAGGACGTATATCGCATTCGCGGATATATCTGCGGCCGAGTGCTCGCTCGCGCGAGAATCACACATAATAAATAACCTCGGCAGTGTCCGTTTTCTGTAGCCCATAGAGAGAGAGAGAGGCCAGGCCAACAAAGCCAGACGCCCACGAGGAGAGTCTAGAATATCCGACCTCATAAATAAGGCCCGGCGTAATCTACATCCGTGTGTATAACACAAAGTACAGAAATTTAATCGACGAAATTTGTCTCGAGCGCCGCAGAGGGCCCGAACAAAAGCTGCGGCCTTATAATGCGCCGGTTCCGTCTTAATTCGTTCCTCCTCCGTTTAATCTAACCCTCCCACCATTTTCCCCAGCTAAGGTTACCCGTATATCCATCTCATTTTGCTCAAATTCTCTCGAATTACATTTGGAAATTGGCAATTATCTATAGACAAGTTTGTGAAAGCCAATTAAATGCCCGGCAACCGTAGCTACCGTGGGTTGACTACGTGTTAAATCTGTCGTTAAATATCTGCAACTCGCAAACGAACAATTCCAGATGCTCAGCAGAATAATTAACGAGATCAGGCTTATAGTTTCTGTCGCGCCAGTCCGCAAGTGTCGCGAAAATAAAAACCGAGGATAATTAGAAAAGACACGCCAAGGAGTAGAGAGAGAGAAAGAGAGAGGGAGAGAGATCAGAGGCCGCAATGCGCGCATATCTCTCGTTCAGCATTTTGTCGCAGGCGCGCAGGTTCACCTTCCGCGAGAGAGTCTGCATGCTCGATAAGCATCGGCCGTCGTCGTCCCATCGAGAGCAGCTCTCTCGTTGGCACGCGGCGTATATAGGAGTCGCCGTCGCGGAAAGTAAAAGTCGATCGCGTGGTTCTCCTTACACATACACACACGCGCGCGCACATAGAGCCGACACAGCTGGCTGGGCGACAGATATCCAGCGGCGACGCATGCACGTTTATAACGGTGTGGTCGCGGCCGACTTTACCGCAGCTGACTCGTCCGGCTTTACCGCTGCTGCAGCAGCATAATCCTCGGCTTCTCTCGTGTGGTGTTCTTTTTTTTTCATCAACCGCTCGGCAGCGGTTCAAGGAGAGAGAGAGAGCAGCTATGTATATGCGCTGAGGGTGTATGTATATACCGAGAGCGGTCCCGGAGTTACGACGCTCTGGATCTGAATCTCACGGTGGCTGCGCGTATATGCGGCTCGCGTCTACGTACAGCGCACACACACACACACACGGAGCAGTAGCTGCAGCAGCGAGTAGTCCCGGGGATTCGGGTCAGAGAGAGAGACGGTTGCGCAAGAGAGAGCCGGTGCCGATCGGCCGCGCGGGGCGTTCCCACCGTACGTGCCCCCCCGCGCGCGCGCGCGCCTTGCCGGAAGTCGAACGAGCTCCATCTCGCGAGAGCCTCTGCTTATATAGAAACGGAGAGGGAAGAAACAGAAGGGCTGATGGTCGACAGAGACTGTCCGCGTGGGCGCCGTTATACGCGTCCTTTGCTCTCCGTCCGGTAGCCGGCCGATTTATCGTAGGTTAACCGATTTCGACATGCAAATACGAGATATATATGCATATATAAATTATGTGTGGGTGTGTGTGTGTGTGTGCTGGAACCCTCGGACGCCCTCGAGCATAATGGATACTTTGCCGCTTTCTTATATGCCTTTCAGTCCGAGTCATAATAAAGGCGAGTGGCGAATCGGGCTGCCGGCTGCTGGCCGATCGTGATTGACGCCGATAATTGGCGTTTTCGTGCGCGCGCGGGCTGCCCCCTTATTCCCGTTCCACCGCGCGTCCACCGGCTGCCGTGGGAGTTTCGCGTTTTTCAATCTTGCGGCTTCTTTTGTGACGCTCGCGCGCGCAGGCAGGACTATGTACGCGCGACGTCATTGTCGTGGTCGTCGTTGTTGTTGGGCTCGGAGGCGGTATTGTTGGCAACCGATTTTGATAATACAGCTCACCGATTACGTGGCATTATCGATACTCCTTCCCTTTTCGACTTTTAGACCTACACAGAACGAGTCTCGATTATTCAAT
The DNA here is from genome assembly GCA_030522585.1 of Anagyrus pseudococci. Taxonomy (NCBI): domain Eukaryota; kingdom Metazoa; phylum Arthropoda; class Insecta; order Hymenoptera; family Encyrtidae; genus Anagyrus; species Anagyrus pseudococci. The sequence goes on from JAPYYQ010000069.1 coordinate 36,125, forward strand.
GCGTCATATTCGGCTGTTCGCGTTGTCTGCGCCACCACACACACAGCTGCCGATTTTCTTTATCTTCGAAACTTGGTTTTTATTTTCCAAGGAAACATTTTTTTCAACTCGACGACGATGATAAATCGACGTGTCGGGGTTCTCACGATTTTGCACGATTGCGATTGTTTTAAGAGAAGAGAGAAAAAGAGAGGGGGGGATCAGTAAATACATTTGGGCTTGGAATTTCGTAAATTATTAATAACGCGTATAATGGTCGGCAGAGCCGGTGTTATCGATGCGGCGCGCTGTGTGCGCGCACGTTATACAGAGGTTCACAATCGACGGCCCTGATAAATTGATTTTTCCGCGAGAAAAACCTCGGCGGCGCTTTAATAACGTGCTTTCCCCCAAAGCCACTTATTACAGCGTGCACAGCCTTGAGGCCGTTTTTTCTCTCTCTCTCTCCTTCCCTCGAGGACTCATTATACTTCATACGTAATCTACATAGTTCACTTTCATTTACGGTTTAAAACATCAATCTCAATAGACACACATGGGCTGCAATTTCGAAAATTTTCCAACAATTCCGACGGACTCTGGGCGCTTGCGTTCCTCATCAAAATCGATCGAATCGTCGGCATATCTCTCATTGTTTACCCACTGGGCTCTCTAACCGTGAAAACGAATTACAGATTATAACCGGGAGAAAACGATAAATCAAAAATGTACCTCGACGGAGAAATTTCTCAGAGTTGTCACGGCCCTCCTCTCCGCTCTCCACCCTCTATTTAAAAAGGAACTCTCGACTTTTCCTACGGCTATATCTTGGCATGCAGCCCATTGCCTTCAATCAATTAGGCAAGCCCGATTGAAAAAAAAAGAAAGGAAGGAAAAGAATCGACAAGCACACGAGCCGAATCGCGTATAGCCCCGAGAGGCTTTTCTTTCCGTCAATAACCCGTCAAAACTTTCAAAGCCACGCCCCTGTATAAGCTCAGCCAACTAGTCCTCTCGTCATTATCGACTCGCTAGGAAAGTCAGATCCGAAAGACGACCGGGGTACACACACACACAAACTCCAAGCTTCCTTCGACTTCCTGAAAAAGCAAAAGCCGCAACGTTTTCGTTACAGCGCGCGATTGTCACGCGAGCGGGAGACGTTTGGAGCGCGCATTACATCAGCCGCATAAAACGTGGCTCTAGGGGGGGGCAGGCCAGCGCACACGCGCGCGTGAGGAGCTTAAATCCGATACGATCGCCCGCAGCGCGAATTCGATTAGACTCGCGCGCGCGCTCTGGCACGGGGGGGAGCCGGAACTTCCGATTCACGTGGGCGCGGCCCGCTCTCACGGCCGAGAGGGAATGCATTTATGCAAGCCGATCCGCCAAACTCTCACTCTCTTTCTCTCTTGCGGGCGCGAGCAGCACGCCACTATAGCGCGAAAAGTCGCTCGGAGAGCGGAGAGCGTAAAAGAGAAAGAGATATATGTATGAGCTTTCGTACGGGGGAAGAGTAGGGGAATATATATATATATCGAGGGATCGATTAAACGCGGGTTTACGAGAGTTTTACGATTCTTTGATGACTGGCCGCTGGAATTTCAGTAGGTGTTTTTCGGCTCTGCTACTATACCTCTTTCTATATATACAAGCTTTTAGATGAGAATGTTTATGATCGGGCCTGCTTGATATAAGAAGTCTCGGAGCAGTCGGTTACTTATAATTATATAGATGTGTATGTATTTGGTGGATTTTAAAGGGGGCAGTTGGGAAATTAGATCTATTTGATGGAGATATACATACGAGTGGATGTGTGTGTGTGTGTGTGTGTTTGTATTTAGGTTTAGCGAGTTTTAGTTATGCTAGTGGAAAATTTTCGGGCTGATTGATTTCCGAGGTTTGGTAATTATGGCGCTCGATGTTAATTGAACAGGTTTTGAAATAATTTGTTTTGCGCTCACATATGCAGATGAACTGAAATTTTTCGATAAATTGCGAGTAACGAATTTATTATGATGATCAGTTTGTATGTATGTTTAGGAAATTGGTAATGCTTTCTTAATAATCATTACGTTACGTAAAGCTTAGTGGGATACACTCGGAAGATAAGCGGGCCGCGCGAGATATACAAGTTTCGCCGAATATTTTTCGTTCTATGCTTGCCTTAAATTTCGCGCGAAGTACACAATTATACATTTTGGAGCGTAGGGATAAAAAAATCGATTGTTGGAATACGATAAGTATCGCGTAAGCAGCTTGTAACTATGACCATACAAACGGGATATCGCTCGATGTGTGTACATTTCAATTCGAAAGTGAAATCGTTTCAAAGAAAGCACCAGCGCCAATTTACGATAGCAAACTACGCGTTAAAGTTATATCTTTACGAACTTAGCGTATGCAAGTTATAAGCACGCTGCCGGGCGCTGCAGCAAATTTATCGTCAGTTTTTGTATGCAACACGCAAAAATTCGCTCCTAAAATCAGGCAAAAGCTCGAGTGGGAAATGTGTTTCTTCAGCCTGTCTTTTATCGCTCGCATGCAAGACGACGACGGGGGCAGCCCCAGCGAACAGGTCGTTTGTACGTACGGGACAATAAGCCGAGTTGAAACGTGTCGGGAGTGCGTAATGCCCAGTCGCACGCCCTTTTTCCAAGCGCGGCTCATTTGAGCTTGTCCGCAACGTCGCGGCCGATGACGAGGGATGAATGGAAAAGCGAGGGAGCTTTTACGGGCGAGCGCGTTCTCTTGGGCAATCGGTTTGGCTCGCCAGCGGTATACGGGCCTCCCCGTTAATTACCGCCTGCCCATTAATCTCTTGCGAAAATTAATGTCCAATGGCTTTGGAATGGGGGAGGGGGGAGGAGGGGCTGCGGGAGACACTTTTCCGATATTGGTGTGCGCCGCTAACCGTATTACGTGTAAGGACAGACTGTGGGTTTATCGTTTGGCTACTCGTTTTCCAGCTCGCCGGGAAAAACTTGAAAGAGATCTGGTATTTATCTCTCTCTCTCTCTCTCCGTCTCTGTCTTTCTCTCTGGCTATGGGAGAAGCCGAGTTTTTCGTTAACGAGAGGATTTCGCGGGCTGTTATGGGCGACGTTGGGAATTACGGGGATTACGCTCTCTGCTCTGCTACTATGTTAAACGTTGCATGCTGATCGATTTTGAAATAATTACGGAGCCTGCCGCGGCAAAAACAATTCTTCTCTGTCTCGTTAGGTTGTTTTTCAAGCATGTTATTTTTTTCTACTTTGGAAACTTTTACGTATTTCGGGTGTAAGATGAAACGAGAAAAAGTTTTTGGTTTTAATTAAAAGTATATCGCAATTCGTATATAGTTGTAGAAATTTAAGATATTTTTAATGAAAGACATAAAGATATTGAGAATAATCGAGCGGTTGACTAATTTTGGATTACTTTTCCAGGTGATCCCAGCGTGCCTGCTGGTATTCGCGGAGGCGCGAAAGGTCCAGCTACGGCAGCGCGTGCAGGAGCCGCAGATCTACTACGAGGAGGAGGAAGAGGCCCAGCCAGCCGAGGCTGACGACTACGTCGCCCAGGTGGCGTACCAGCCGCGGACGCGCGCCCTCCCCTCGGCCCGCTCGAAGGAGACGCTCCAGGGCTCGAAGCCGCCGCCGGTCCAGACGATCCGCAACTACAACAAGGTCAACGACGACGGCTCGTTCACGTTCGGCTACGAGGCGGCCGACGGCTCGTTCAAGGAGGAGACCCGCGGCACCGACTGCGTCGTCCGCGGCAAGTACGGCTACATCGACCCGGACGGCAACAAGCGCGAGTTCACCTACGTCTCCGGCAACCCCTGCGACCCGAACGCCCCGAAGGAGGAGGACGAGGAGGACCTCGCGAAGAAGCAGGAGCCCGACGACGTGAGCGGCCCTGCGAACTACCCCGCGGTCCGGCCGGTGCCCCTGCGCGCCTCCTCCCAGCGGCCGAACTACCCCTCGACGACGGCCAAGGCCCCGACGACCATCTTCCAGACGGAGTACCAGCTCGACGACGACGCCAGCCAGGAGCTCGAGGAGGAGAGCAAGCCCCAGCAGCTGCGGCCCGCGGCCTTCCGCCGGCCCCAGTACGTCCAGGTCGTCGCGGAGCCCTCCTCCCCGCTCTACCAGCCGGCGGCGACCCCGACGACGAGCCCGACCCTCTACCGGCTGGCCTCGACCGCGAGCGCCCCCCGCTACAACAGCCCGACGAGCCCGGCGCCCCCGCGGCAGTCGAGCTACTACCAGCCGATCGAGAGCAGCACCGCCCGCGCGGCCCCCGTCACCCGGGCCCGGCCCCAGTCCGTCGCCATAACCCCCCGGCCGCACGTCGCCCAGGTCGCCGCGCAGTACGTCTCGCCGAGCAGCACCGAGCGCCCCGGGGTCGTCTTCGCCCCGCGCACCATAACCCCGGTCCACTCGACGACCACCGCCACGCCGCCCAGCCAGCACCTCGACTTCGCCGCGGAGCTCGAGCGCTACGTCAACTCCGTCGGCAGCCCCACGCCCCGGCCCCAGGTCGTCCAGGCCCCCCAGGGCAAGTACGCCCGGCCCCAGGCCCAGCAGCCGGGCCAGCGGCCCGAGCCGATCTACCAGTCCGAGCTGGTGTTCGACCCGTCGACCGGTCAGTACAACACCCAGCTCTATCAGACCCTCCCGCAGACCCTCGGCGATTTCAGCCTCAGTCACAAGCTCCAACCGTTCGTAGCCACGCAGCAGCAGCCCCTGGTCGGGCTCTCCCAGAACCCGATCTACCGCTCGGCGGCCTCCCAGCCCCAGCCCGCCCAGCAGCCGGCCCCCCAGCAGCAGCGCCAGCCCCCCCAGCCCCAAGAGGCCGTCTTTAGGAAGCAGCAGAGCCAGCTGCTCCAGCAGTCCCAGCAGCTCTACGCCCAGCAGCAGCGCCGCCAGCAGGTCCAGGCCCAGCAGGCCAAGCCCAGCGGCCCCGGCCAGCGGATCCAGCTCCTCCAGGAGGTCCCCAGGGACGCCCAGAACTTTTACTACATCGCCGCGGCGGCTCCCTCGAGTCACCGCGACGCCGGGCCCATATCCATCGGTCAGATCGACCAGTTCCTCCGCGGCAACGCCGCCAACTTCTAAGCCCCCCCCCACCACCACCACTGCCACCCCATTGTCAGACCGCCCAACCCCCTTCCCCCACGGCCTAATCGTTCGTTTTATCGAGTTATTCCACTGAGCCCCCCCCAGCCCCACCCCGGCCCTTTTTTGTAATACCGTACGATCCCCCCGCCGCTCCCTGTCGTACAGCTCTGGCCAACGGCAGCTCGAATTCCTATGACCCGTGCAAGCGTGTCTTGCGGCCTTCGCATGAATTCTATTTTTTTTCTCTTCTTATTTCATTCCTGCAATACTTTAACGCGAACGAAATAACAAACAGAACCATGACTTAATTAGCGCTTAATAGGGCTGCGCCAATGACAATTTGCGAGAGAGTCAAATCATGCAGAATGGGGAATGTGTACGTGAGCCAACACTCGGACTCACCCCCACACACGCAACAGACGTGCACACTAGAGAGACACTGGCTGACGTGAAAATGGCAATTGAAAAATCGGTCAATCAATCGTTCTCCAGCCGCAGCGCAGAGAGCACTCACACACACACAGACGGGACATTCGGGTTCATTCATGCGTCAGCATTGTGTACTAGCGTTCGTTTTATCTCTCGGATCGAAAATCCTGCGACGACGACAGATAAGTTTATATGTATACCTATATACCAGCGAGCATGTGAACCTAAAGCCTCTCCCCTCCCACCTCGAGAATTTCGTCGGACGCTTGTGTCTAAACGGCAAACGTTATAGCAAGAGAGAGAGAGAGGAGAACACGTCGCGCGGAATTCGCAACGCGTTTGTATATAGGGATAGCGTATACGCGCAAGAGACTCGCTCGAAATAATTCTCGATCGATATACATATACATAAAGCCGCGCTCCCTTAGACTGCTAACCGCTCCCGGACTTTCGAGCGTCCTATGCCTGCTTTCGCGATCATGCCCGCTGATACAGATGTGTAAGTATACTCTCGTGGCGCACATGCGAAAAGTGAAATTCGAACGGGAGCTTGCTGGTCGCCCTCCCCCCCCCTTTCTCCTCCTCCTTCGCCTTGGTCGACGCGTACTTATCGGGCTTTTACCGGGAAGCGCGGAAAAGTCCGGGAAATTAGCGAGCGCAGGCTCGGACTGGCCGATATCGCGATTCGACCTTTTTTTCTTTCACTTGAACGCTTAACGTTTCTCGTTTTGTCGTTTTCGACGATCAGCCGAGATATTGTACTCGCGCGAACACTCCAAGCGTTTTCGCTGGGTATAATCGTGGTTATTGTCGGCGCGCAGGCGAAAGCCCTTAGCCTACATTTGCGTAAAATTAACAGGAGCGCGTTTAAAAAAAAGAAGAAAAAAGATAACCGAGCAAGAGAACAAGCGACAATCTGGAAAACGAGCCGGGCGTTTACAACGGCTAGCAGAGAAATACACAAGGGAAAACAAAGTTGTGAAAAAGAAAACGTTGCGAAAAAGGGGGACATTGAAATTCTTGAGATTGGACAGAGAGCGCGGCAATTCGACCCGAGAGCGCACATAATGCAAAACACCTAGTTCTCACAACGTTTGATGACGTATTGAAAAGTTTCGAGCTCGCCGGACTAGCTCCCAAGGCACATACTAGACGTGTACACGGGCTGGAAGTAATCAGAGCGCACCGCGGCGAGTTTATCGTCTAGCACTACACGGCGTCTCTATCGAACCTGATCACATCGTTGCCGATCGAGAGCGATATCGACCTTTGTAGCTTCTCCTTTCCAACCTCGTCGCTTCCACACAGCGCGTTAAAATCGATCCTTCCAGCCCTGCACTCGTGCAGGCGCGCGCTCGCGTGAGTTTAGTGAAAGTATTTACAGGCGCAACCAAGACGACTCTCCTCCAGAGAGAAAGAAAGACTGACAACGTTTACGCTGACCGTATACTTTGATCGCACGCGCCCCTGCTGAACACCCGCGATAATTTCTCAAAAGTCCCCCCGAGCCATGCAATTCCGACTAGCCATGTTTATATATATATATATATGGACAAGATTTTTGCAGGAGAGTATCTAGAACTAGAGAGAGAGAGGCAATGTCAGTGAAGGAGCAGAACGCGAACACGCGTGTACGGCCGTTTTCTTGCCCGACCGACTCTACACACACACGCAAGCACACGGACGATCGGCCCGTGAGAGAAAGTCGCGAATCGATATTTGTAACGGGCTTTTAATAATGCGGATTACGAGCAGCGAAGGCGGCGGGGGGTGGGAGGCAATGGCTAGACTCGCCTCGGAATATATCGGGCTGATTTATTATTTCAAAGGAAGCCGGGGCAGGCCGATTTGTTGGGCCGGGCGTGTTCAGCCATAAGGAGATTGAGATAGCAGCTTTCATCGGGCTTTATTGTGTCTGTCCAAGTCGTTATACGTCCTGGCTGCGTGCGAGGGCGAAAACACGCTGCGGATCGTCTCTCTCAACAAAAGCACAATAAGTCGGTCTTTAACGAGCGCGCGCTGAGGATGCCGGGCTTTGATAAAACCGAAATTTCGGCAGTGGTTAAAAAATCGAGAGAGGCAACGGCTATCCGATAATAAGCCGCGACCGTGCGTGCGAGTAAGCTCTCCCTTCGTCGTTTCGTAATGCTCGCTGGGGGGGAGGGAGAGCGGCTGAAAAAGAAGGGCAGCAGCGCTTTCGAAACGGTGACAGAAAGAGAAAGAGAGCCCGAGATCGGACAATTCGGCTAACCGGAAAACTATTTTTGTCGGCAGCGAGAGAGAAAGAGAGAGAGTGAAGTTTCACGAGAGCGCTCCCTTTACCCTGTCCTTTCTCCCTCCCCCCCCCCCTGGTCAGCGGGAGAAAAAAGATCGGCAGTACGTGGCAGCGAAAGAGAAACGAGCGCGACAGTGAGAACAAACGGTCGTCGAGGCGTGTATACGCAGAACCACGCGGACGTGTGCAAATGTGTGTGTGTGTGTGTGTGTGTGTGTGTGTGTGTGTTCGATACCGATCGAAATTGCAGATCTGTGTAAAGGTCATATCGGCGCTCCGGATAAGAGCAGCGTAACGGGTAGAGGGGAATCCTCTGGCGGGAGCGGTTCTCTCTCGTGTGCGCGCGCGTGCGCTTGTAGCGCGTGTAAAAGACCGTTGGCTCGGCGGGAATCGGACGCGGTAAGCGCCCGGGCGAGTATATATAAGCAAAGTCGAGAAAGATCCGATCGTTTAATGCCGGCCTGCTGTGGTTGCGCAAGGCCACTCTCGCGCTCGCGCCCCTCCGCCGCGCGGCCAAAGTGAATTTACACGGGCTGCTCGCGTGTGCGCCATGTAGAGAAAGAAAGAGAGGGAGAGAGAGAGAGAGAGTTCTCTGGGCGTGTGCGGACCCACCGCGCGTCCCTCTCTCTCTCTCTCTCTCTCTCTCTCTCTGTCTCGCTTTATCTACATCTCGGATTGCTCCTTCTCCCTTGCCTTATACAGAGGGGGATTTAATACACTCGTATCGGCCGATATCATTTTATTTCGCGGTTATATAAACAAACAGCCGGCCTGTACTAAAGCGAGAGAGAGAGAGAGAAGAGAGAAACGGTATGGAAAAACAAAAAGATGAGAAAAAAAATTAAAAAATTACAAGAAGTGAAAAAGTTGATATTTCTCGTTGGAGAGCGGGGGTGGGCGGAGGGGAGAAGAGCATTGCAACTCCCGGGGAGAACAATCGTATATATGTATATACGTATGGGAGATCGGCCGAAGAAAGGAAGAAACGAAAGAACTTTCCTCTCCCTCCCTCTCTCTCTCTCTCTCTCTTTGCAGTCTGGTAATTGAATGAAAAATGAAATGTTAGATTCGCCCGGCTGATTTACGACGCATTCAGATGCATCGGGGGGCCTCTAAGGCCACGAGAAAGAGCTCTCCGCGCGGCTGAATTTATTTCGATCCGCCGGCACGCCACTATCCGCAAATATACGAAAAATCGCTCTTCCCCCTCCTGCTCCTCTCTCCCGCCAACCCTTTTGCCTGTTTACACAAGACTGAACGACGTGCGGTAGTTGGTGTACGTACAGACGTACGCCGTATAGAGAAAAGCCGTTTCCTTCGGCTACCAGTACATTGACCGTTCAATCAACGGCGACGATAATCGTCATAATACGGGCGGCCGCGACGTAACGACATCCTTTTACCATGCTCAAACGGCTACGCTGCACCGATTCGAATCGATTCCGCTCTCTGTACGCGCGCTCTCTCGTATAAGTACATCCGTGACAACTACGCCGATACGACTTCCATTAGCCGGGCAGGCCTCTCTTTCGAATATTTTTAGCGGAGGGGGCGAGAGGAAAACAGAGGGCCCCTCCACCCGGTTTACTTTCATTCGCGCGCATTGCACTTGGGCGAAGTCGAGCGAAGCGACAATTTATAAAGCGCTCGGGTTTATGCTCCGGCGGTTTTACTTTCGATATTTTACGCATGACGTTCGTGACTTTAGACAGTGATGAGGAAGAGGAATTTTGATGATAGGATAGACAGATATGCGTGTCGTTTAGCTTTGGATTTTCGATCTTGATGGGATTTGGATTGTTGAGCTGTCTCGACTTTGTGTGTGTGTGTGTGTGTTTCTGTTGTTGGTTTTGATATAATTTCTATTGATCCATTGTATACGAACAAATTGTAAAAGATTTTTAAAGAGTGTGCGTATGTGTGTGCATATGTGTGTGAGAGAGAGAGTTAATAGTACTGAAAAATGTACGTTCATATAGAGATGTATCAAAATCTGTTTGAGAAAAAAATTCTATCAAGTTTATTTAGCTTGTAATGGACTCGATTAACACGCGGTGAACTTGATAAGTTAACTTCCTGGTATATGATAGAGTAATACGAGCCTACGTCGTATCACTGTTCTTTTTTTTCAGAATTATATAACCGATTATGTATTTTCTATACGATACGAGATATAGAAGCGAAAAAAAGCATTGACATCGAGACTTTTTTTTCCTCCAATACGTATATATCATAATTACTTTATCACAACATCTTTACGTAACGTATATACAGACCCCGAAAAATCTGCGAAAAAATATTTGCCTTTATGTTCTCACGCCAAGCGAAATTCTTCGGAAACACTCTCGAGAGCGGCAAGCGCTGAAAACTTCAAGGTGTATCTCTTGTGTTGCACGCGAAAGACAAAGAATTATATTGTCCGTACACGTTTTAAACAGGCTGCGAAAGATGATTTGAAAAATTTAATGAAACATAAAAATTTTCCACGACCTTTGTATTGCCCCCATCGACGCTCAGACACGTTGACGCAATTTCCCTAAACCTATATAATAATTGTACACGTTATTTATGTACGCGTACTTATTGTAAATCGTACTGGCGATTGTATTTCCGATAAAACACGTATTATTTTTTCAAATGTCCGATTATCCAACTGATGAAATCAAAATTTTTTCATTTTCATTAATAATAATAATAGAATATAATTTAATTATTTTTCAAAAAAAAAGAAAACAAAAAAAAGAATCGCCAGTATGTATAAGTCAATGCCTTGGATTGCAAAACTGATGGATCGAAGATTCTTATAAGAGCGTATAGTTAATTTCTGTACTTGACTTTTTTTTAATTTTTTTTTCCTCTTTAATTATTGTTTCCAATTGCTCTCTGTCCATCACGTATTACAATTGTAATCATCTGCTGATGATCTATTTTGTACATATATTATTATTAATATTATTATTATTTTTATTATTATTATTATTATCATACGAAATATTGCATAAGATGAAATATGATGTACTTAAAAGTAGCCTTAATTATAAAATTGTATCGATTAAGAATAATCCAACCATCATTACATCAAATAATTATATGGAAAATCGAGATTACTTCGTTATAGTTATTTTTATACTGTTTGTAAGTTTACGATCGTAAAATAAAAGAGAACAAAAAAAAAATAACGAAAAAAAGAAAATGATCAACATCAATAACTTATGAAACATCTTGCGAACGAGAGAGTTATAATCGATGCCTTTACTACCTGTTATAACAGCGCGACGAGCGACGCGGAGGCCCTTTTTCCGCTCTCGCTTCGGAGAGAGAGAGAGAAAGAGGCCAGTCCCGCCGGCGGGCAGCTTTACGAGCTCTCGAGTGCAATTTCGTCAACGGGCCCCAAAAACACTCGTAAAAGCATAACGAGAGAAAGAGAGACCGATCGGCCCCCGGGGGGGACTCTCGCTCCGAATGCACCGCGACTGTCCATTACATCTCTCGACCTCTCGCTTTTTCGGCAGAGCCCGTCGATATTTATTCGGCCTGCCGCCGATCTTGCATTGTGCCTCCTTATTTCTCGCCCGCCGGGCGTTCTTTACTGCCTGAATTATTGTTTCGTCGGCTGGGCTCTCTCTGACGCTGTTACGTCCGCGTTGTTATACCTCCTCCGTAACGCTGGGAAGGTGGAATAAAATGTATAATACGGCCCCGCGCGCTCTTAATCCAACGGATTTGCCCAGCGCCCGATTTTTCGCGCGGAAAAATGCTAATGACCGGTGTTTCGGCGCGGAATAACAGGAAATCGACAATACTGCAGTGTAATTCGCATGGGAAAAAGTTTCCTCTTCCGTTGAGTGAAAGGGGCAGCTGCTGAAAAATTTCATCGGAATTCCCGAGATAACGTGCCTCTGCAATTTGTAGACGTGAATATACAGGAATATCTTATGAGGATGTTCTCGACGGCGCGGTCTGACCAGGCACGGCATGTATCTACTTACGCGCGTAATCCGTGCGGAGGGCGTTCGTTATCGGTTTCTATTGGCATAAGCGCAGCATTGGGCTTAAAAGTAATTGTGGGAACTTTCAAATGGCAATCCGGTTGGCTATTTTTACATTTATTTTAATAATGTTTGAACGAAAATTTAAAGTTTGGTAAGTACGTCGCTTACGCCGCTGTAATTCGAGTAAATTAATACATTATAAGTTGAATTACTATTGAAAAATGATTAATAGTCTCGAGGCTGAAAATAGCGTGTGCTTGGAAATTTAATATCTTGTCAAATAATAACATCGTTAAAAAGCTGCCTCGCAGTATACATGTGCACGTATAACCAACAAGCTAGATTCTCCTAAGCTAAAGTCACGACTCCCAATTTCCGAAACAATTTCACCGAAAATTGAACGTTATCATAATCAGCGGACAGTCTAATTAAAAGAAAAATACGTCAAGGCTCTCCCTTCCTCGACAAAAAAAAGAACTTTATTTTCAATGAAACAGTTCGTAAACACAGAGTTTATTCCGCGCTTTAAAGCCCGTGCATCTCGACGAGTCTGTAATTATCATCGAAACGCAAAGAGGCAGCGCCACTCATACAGACCAGGGGAGGCCGGCATTACGGTAAGTAAAAGGCAAACACGCACAGGAGGCGCGCGTATACGCATCGGTTAGGGAATTTCTTATGAAGTAATTAAGCGTTACGCTTGGTAAATGTCGTAACGCCCGCGCGGAGAGCTCGCGACGAGAGGCATTAGCGCGTCAGTGCTCTCGGAAACAATGAATTCCGGCTTGCGGGGAGACCATGAGCGGCTCTTTAATGTGTAACATTAAATCGCCTTGCGACTCCGCCCTCTCGCGTATTTCCACTTTTCTCTTTTGTTCCGCCGATCGCTCTCCCTCTCTCTCTCTCTCTCTCTCTCTCTCTCTCTGTCTCTCTCTCTCTCTCTCCGCGCATAAATCCTCCTGCGATCGGGACATCGGAGGCTAACCGCTCGGCATATACGGAAGTAGCTTCCGCGCGCGCGGCCCGTTATTTAGGCCGAAGAAAGCATTCCACGGCCGGCCAGATAACGAGGGGCGCGTTCGTTATGTGTGCGACGAGGTAACGGGTTACGTGAAAACCTACCTCGCACCCACACACACGCCTTTAATTCTATTAGAGAGAACTGGTTTACTTAAATATGCGGCATTCCCGGCGCTCCAGCGATTTTCCGAGCTCAATTTCCAGTCGTATATATACCCGCAAAATGGAGAATTGCGTGACATAAGGGATGGTGTAATGCTTTAAGTGCGGTGTGTATGCCCGCCAGCTAAGTCGGGAGAGAGAGAGAGAAAAAAAGAGAGCGTTCGAGAAAATGGTACGCTTTTAATGACGAATATATGTTTGCTACGCGTGAATTAGGGGAAAAAGTTATTTTAACTAGAAGATCGGTTTGTAATCGATTGTTTGCACAAAGCCCCGAGTTTGGAACTATTAACGTAAATGCTTCTTTGTTACTTTGCATTATTTTAAAGTCGTTTAATTACGAGGAAGTAGGCTTGGGTGCGAAACGTTTGTTAATTTGTGCCCTTTCTATGGATTAAAAAGGAAGGTTAATGAAAATTTAAGGTTTATTTTTATTTAATAATTTTGAATAAAGTTTTAGTAAACATTGATTTTAATGTCTTGTAAATAATAAAAAAAAAGTATTAAAAAGTAGTAATTTTTTTTTGTAGAAAAACATTCATTCTGTTCTTACATTGAACAAAAGTAGATAAAAGAACTCTTAGCTTGAATTAAGGACTAAACTGCAGCTGAAAACTAGAAAATCACGATTTCAAAAGGTACTTTGGAAAAACAAGCGAAAAACGAACGTTGTTTTTGCTGCTTTTGTTATCCAAGGCATGAAAAAAAAACAACGTATTACGTTTAATCGGCATTACAGCGAAAATTAATGATAACGTTCGGAAAGTCGTCGAATATCCAGTGAAAGTAAAATGAAAGCGAAAAATGCAAAGAACGCCAAGCCTTGTATATCCTTTTCATTGTGATTTCTTTTCATTGCCGGCGCAATTAACAGTTAATTTGGCTGCTATACGCCCTATCGTTTGGTGGCTGCACGCATAACTATATTTCTAGCTGATTTTATAAAGGCCTATCAATAATGTTGCGCTACGCGTAAATCGAAGATAATAATCAAATAATTACGCCTCGGGCTCATAAGAAAACTAAGAACACGGGTAACGTTTCCTTTACAAAAAGTATCGAAAAAGCTTTATTGCTTTTACCGAAAATACATCTGTTTTAAAACCGATTTATATTATCACTGTACAAAATAACGTTATAAAGTGTCGAAAACAAAAAAAAATCGTGAAATAGTAAATTCTCAACATACAGGCTGTATTCACACTATTTCGCAATTAAAGTGCTCTACGCGCAAAAACGAAAGTAAATTTAATAACGTTGGCGTGATATTTCGTATTACACTCATTATGCTCGTTCTCTTCTCTCTCGCGACACGTTAAGAAAACTACGTGACAATTTTAAATCATAAGCAGTTCTTCATCGATGTTAATTTTTTTTTTGAGAAGCGCGTGTATTAACGCTACTTTTAATTGTTCCAAATACAATACGGGAATCATGTATTATCACGTTTACGAAATCTTTATTTTTATCTTTTTACCCTGCGTCGAAGTTCGAGCATTACAACTAGATAGAAATTTAAAGTTGTCTCTTTCAGTCGTCATTAGATCGTTAACTTTTCAATCACGTTCGATTAAACATTACTGGAGCACTTTCACTATTTTCTTGTAATGGAGTTTCAAACTACTTCTTGTTTAAAATGATGATTTTAGATACATTGTAGTAAAATGTTTTCTTGATCATTTTTTTATATATGAAAAAGTCCTTTTTTGTTTACATACGTAAGAGTTCGTAATGTGTGCCACATCGTAATTGTATTTGTGCTGCCACGTTTACTTAATTTAATTATTTGAAACATATTGCTGATATAATTTTGTGTTACATAATGCATTATATAGACTTTATTTACGGACTTATTTACAACAAATTTCTCGAACAGCACAGTTAATTTTTTGATGGCGCATAAAATACATTTAGAGAATCATGATTTACAGTAGAAAACATTAAATTTGAGTTTTATTGTAAGCATCGGTTACGGGTTTTTAGTAAGGATTAGAGATAAAATAATTTTGACTGAATTTTATGTTGAATCCTAAAGAAATACACACATAAACACATTAAATATTAAGCGTAAGTATAAATTATTTATTATCCGAATGAGAATATGTGCGATTATTACTATATTAACGCCGGCTAAGCGTGTGCAATTTATAGTCAAAGGTATCGTCAAGATATTAAGGAACCGTAAAACATTTTGAGGTGAAAGGGGCGAGCGCGTTGCTGTAATCTGTCGTATAAACACTAAGTTTCTCACTTGTAGAATGCTGTGTAAGCAAAAAAAATAATTTTTTTCGAATAAACGTTTTTTGAAAATTATTTATGTTTACAATGATTTTATTATTCTAATTTTTATTTGATGTTGATTGTATTTTTAACGATTAAACATATCATTTAAAATATTTGATGAATATCGAATAATTGAAAAAGTTTTTAAATCACAACTAATTGAATAAATAACGATAAAAATTCGAAATGAATATTATTATTAAATATTTTATAAGGTAAATAAAAAATGGGAAGAGTGAGCTCCTGGTTCATGCAACCAGACGCACCTGCGTGTACAAATGAAAGTCTACCTTTCAAGCAAGTCGCATATAACTTTTTCCGAGTAAAATTATATGGGTTGTATAGAGATTGTTTTACTCCAACGAAAACTAGCACATTTCAAATTTCTCGCAAAAACAAACCCATTTTTTAAAAAAAATCTCAAAATAATAAATATTTATTACACTGAGATTTTATTTACATTTAAAGTTGAAAATCAATCGGCGTATAATATTCATTATTAAGTTTATTATTTCCTCTGAAGTGCATTAATTGTTATCGGAAATTCGAAATGTGTTAGTTGTATAGTTTTCGCTGGCAATTATTTGAATTGCATTGATTTTTGTTAAGAGCGTCGATATAGTTACGAAAAGATTATTATAAAAATTTATGAATTTACAATATTTAGGGCTTTAGTATTAATTTAAATTTGAATTTTTTTAATTACTATATTAGAACATAAATTTAATTTTGAATCTTTAAATTGATTATATTTAATACTTATAAATTTTCAACAATTTGAAAATCGCAAAGTAGGTAGGTTAGACGTTTATTAATTAATACCCTACCACTTTTTCAATTTTCTAAAAAAGCTCTCATCATTAGTAGAAATGTATGTACAGAAGCAAATGTAGTAACGCAATAAATTATTTAATATTTCACCATTGCTTATTATATGAGGTTTTCTTGGGTGTAGGTATTATGTCAATACTAATTGCTCAAGTTACACAAGACGCGCGCGCCACTGATAAACAGCAAAATGAGAGGAGAAAACAAACGAATGTCACATAATCCAGGGAATAAAAGCAAAAATACGTATTTATAAAGTACTTAGCTTTCTTTGAGTAACAATGAGCATTTAATTACAGTGCTAGTGTAAAAAGTATCTCACGGCGGCTGGACTGCAGAGAGCGGGAGATACGTTGAAAAGTCTGCTCTGCGGCTCTTCTTCTGTTATCTGCGTGAGAGCCGAAACAAAGACGTCCCAATCGTAACTGTAGCAAGGCCCATAAAGTCTCGATTGAAACGCAAATAATTTATATCAGACGAGTGCAACATCTCTTTCAAAATAGATGATACAATCGTCCAAAAAAGGAAACCGTTTTCTGAAAAAAAACCTTAAACCACAAAGCCTCAAAGTGATTTTGTAAAGATCGTAAAAGTCTGAGAAAAGCTGGAGAGAATAATGGGCCTGGCTGTTTCTTTTGGGTGTCTTGACTCTTTCCGAGGTTGTGATTGTCCATTGTAATTTACAGATCCAAGCAATTCGGATATTTTTTTTCGTGTATAACTACCTTGGTGGATGCAAACGACAGGTCATGGGAAACAATTGATGTACAAAAAGTAAAGCTGTGAAGTTTTACCCGAGGCAATTTATGAAAAGTAAAAGTGTTGGTGGAGTAATATACATTTTGAGGTTTTCTGAGTAACTTGACTTTGTTGTTACTGACAAATTTACAAAATATATTTTGTTTGGTTTTATAAAAAATTTCTTTTTGATATTTTCCAAATAGTTGTTCAAAAATTAAAGATGGTTTATTATCTTAATATTATTACTTAAAATATAACAAATATTAAATGTTTTTCAGTATAAAAGTATCAGTATTATAAATATAAAAAGCGAACGGTTACTTGGGTTTTTCAATCTAAAAGTATTTTTTAAAAATTTACAATTTAAAAAAAACGATAAACTGTTGCAATATGAGGTTGATGATCGTAAAATACCATTGCGTATTTCATTTTTAAATTAATTTGGCGATGTTGCAAGAGCTTCGTAGATATGAATGTATATCCTTCTTTAGTAGGATGCAACGGTTTTTGTAAGTCTCGAGAGTGCCGAAAGAAGTAGACAATCGACTAGTTCCCATACGAAGAATGTTGGTCATTTCGTGGGTAATGAAGAAGACGTGTTAGTAGTGGTACCCGAACGTTCCCGCAAAAATCTCTGCTTCGCGCCCTAATTTATATAACACACAATTTAAAAAAAAATGTAATTAAAAATTATATTATAAAAAAATAAAATGTTTTTTAAAAAAAAATATTTATTTTGTCATAAAATAAAAAAAACTATTCGCAAAGAACATAGTTACATTTAAAAATTAAATCCCTGGTGGAAATCTGATTCTCATAACTGGCCAGTAACAAGCCAGATAAAAAGGTATTATTTTTCCAAAGCAATAACAAACCTGAAACTAGTTTGTTTTAATGCTCTTGCTTAAAACTAGCTTGAAACTAACTAGTTTTACCATAAGTAAATGAATAGTACATTTCGATACAAGTGCGTAAAAGTGATTCGTAACGAGTGTGAGATTTTTTTGCTATTATTAACACATTTTTCTCGCAGTAAATGGCCACAAATGTTGAACTGGAAAAAATCAACGAAATTATCGTTTTTTGCATATTTACTTTCCTTTCCTTTGCTGCAAGTGAAAATTGAATATTCTCTTAGCTTGGTAAAAAGCTATATACTGTAGACTAATGGCAATCGTTCAGACTTTTGCGAGGATTTTTAAGTTTACTTGGCATTTTTAGAGGTTATGTCCATTCCATAAAAAATGTTAAGAAATTGTTTGAAAAATCGTTTCATTTAGATAGGATAAATGGCCATTTGTACTGGCCATTTTACCGTTTCGAATTTCTTCTAGAATAAATTTAAAATTTTTATTTTCAATTGCAACGATTAAATTCCAGATTACAATTTACATATTACTTATCTCTAAAAAACAAACTCAATTTCTTTAACAATTAAAATTGTAAATTTTTAATCAAACAGCAAACTTTTCAAAATTAAACCATTTTCATTTTATACCGGTGTGTATAGATAAAAAAAGAATTGCACTTATTTGCAACGGCAAATATCCTTTCACCACTTCATCTTGACACGCACTAAACGATCATACGCTTACATTCAAATGCACAACCCAACGACTCCCCGTATATTTTTATCCGTGAATCTCAAACATTTTCACACCTCGTATCTCCTGTAAACCTAATTGCCTCTGGCAATGTTATCATAATCTCGGAATATTTATTATTTCCCGGCATCCACGTGAATATACTTACGCATAGTCATTATTGATCGTCAGAGGCGCCGGGAACGAGACGAAGTTGAATCTGAGAAACACAGACAAGAAGAAGAACAAAAAAAAAGGGGGAGAAGCGAGAAAGAACAGGATCGTCACTTTCATCTTCAAACGAGAGAGAAAGAAGCTCCCTCGATATTCCCAAAGCCCCAGTTTTCGCATACTCTCGCTCTCAATCGTCCTGCAGTAGGATGGGGAGGATGAGGGGGCTACAGGGAAAAACGTTCGTCTCCACGCACTCGTCATATAGAAAGCGGAGTCCCAGCGTTCCCCCCTCGAGACTGTGCGAACAGGCTATAAACGAGCGTCTCTCCGATAAGCCATCTTAATCGTCCGCTGCAAGTGCTGTATATCAATAGAGTTAGGCGTCGTCGAGAGAGCGATCGGCAGCGGGGGGGGAAAGACGACGAATATACCCTATCCGAGGCGAGAATCAAAGCCAGTAGCCTAGTGGGGCTCAGCAGCGACTCGCGAAATATTCCGCGAGCGGTAGGAAATTGCGTGATGTAATAATTGTGTCCTGTGGGAGTGACTGCGGGTATAGATCCTTGCGCGCGCGACGCTGCGCCCGACAATGGCCGCTGCGTATATACACTCGCGCGCGGCCGATTGAGAAGTAGAGAGGGCCCCCCCGGGAGGGAGGCGCCGAGTGTTGGCCCCATCATGTGGGAAAAGAGGCGCCCCAACCGAGAGAGAGAACCATTGTGCGCTACACATTTTACAGTGCGCCGGCTCTCCTCTCTCTCTCTATCTTTGAGGTCCCGCGCGCGTCAACTCCCACGTATAACGTCGTACACCACACGCCCTGCGCTACTGCGCTGGGGCCAGCCTGCCGCGACTGCTTTCACTTGTCCCCGCGCGCGCGAGATCTCCCGAACTCGTCTCTCTCTCTCTCGCCGACGTTTTCTGCGCCTGTCCGCCGTTTCTTCGCGAATCTCCCCCCCTCGTTACCCTACTCAGCGAAGAGAAGTCGGTGCACGCCGCTGGGACCTCTTACTTCCTCTCCGGCGTCGTTGTCCCCGCGGCCTGCCCCTCCCTCCCCCCGCGCGTTTCCTCTTTATCTCCTTTTTATTCGCGGAAAAAGAAACTCGCAGTTGCTTAAAACGCAATTTTTCTCTCTCTCACTCCCTCTGTTCTGTACGACTCGTTTGAGAATCGTTGGGGGACGACGCGTGAGTTTGCTCTTTCAGACCTCGCTTTTGGTATTGCAGTTTTGCCGAGTTCTTATTCCCAGTGCGCGCGCGCTGCTGCGATGTAAGCACGAAAAAAAGAAAAAAAACACACATACGCGCGCGCAGTCGTGTGTTCTTTAGTAATAGGACTTTGTTTTGAGCGCGGGTAATGGAGAAAAAGCGAGCTTGAGCTTGTGAAATAGTTTCTTCCAAGGGATAAAAATTTCTAGAAAGTATTTAACCGGGATTCGCTGATTTTTCTTCTATCTCTCTTTCGCTTTTTTGTGCAGGCTACAACGTAAGCGTTTTACCGCTGTTCACTTTTGCTCTCCGCGGAAAGTCCTGGAGCTGGGGTAAAAGACGCTCTCTGGCTTCTTCTAAATATAGACCATAACTCGAGCATTGAATAAGTTATGATTCATTGTGCGTACAATGATATACGCGGTTGGCGTCTAGCTTTTTTGATGCAATTAAAACTGATATTAATATTATGAATCGCGGTATTTTATTGTGAAACTTTATACATTTTCATAATACGTTAACACACGCGCTCAGATTGCGGCAATATTAATTTATGTGGTGATACATTTCTTACTACGTTATAGAGAATTACAGAGGTGTAGAATTGTAGAAATTAACAAATTAATTCGGTGGTTATTTTTTCTTTCGTCTTTCAACTGCTAACAAAGAACGGAGAAAAATATCAATCTATCACTTGAGAAAAAGAATGACCTACATATTATTCCCAACGTAAACACAGTTTCAGTTAGGTCAGCTACAGAAGCGAGTTACTTCATAAAACTTGTGCACTTGCCAGTAAACGCGTGCTCTTCATAAAAGTGTATTCCTCACTCGATGAATATGTAACAAAACTTTTTTCCATTTCGCCGACGGTACACTTCTTTTTTTTCTGAAAACGAGAAAAAATCATCATAAACGTTGGCGGGTTACATAAAAGTTACAGCAATTCTCGAGTCATTAGCAGTAACAGCAGCAGCAGCAGAAGTAGCAGCATTTAAAAAGCATCGAGAGCGCGAGTTTCCCAGGACGAGCGAACGGGGGGCGGATGGTGGATTTCGGGGGTCGCCAAGGTTGAAAGAGCGCAGAGGTAGGGACGTGTATGAGGCGCTGTACTCTCGCTGGCCACAGCAGAGCGGTGGTAGGGTGGTGGTGGACAGGTGTAGAGCGGTGGCGCGCGTGGGGTATTGTGTCACTGCGTATATAACCGGGCGCAACACCCCGCTCACATCATTGTCAACGTTCACCGCATCCGCGGTACCATGGTTTCCAGTCCCAAGGTACTCTCGCCGCGCGCTCTCGTTACTGCCTTACTTTTATTCTATCCCAGTGATTCAGTGTGCTCCTTCATTCGCTCGTGCGCGCAGCCCGTTGCGTCTCTTCGTCGTTCGCGTATACATCTCTGCGAAGGGACGATCGATTGTTATTAACGATTTTGTGACAAAGATTGAAGTTTGAGATTGAATTTTAGTTTTTTTTTATCGTTTTGATAGTGTGACATAGAAATATACATAGTTCAGTAATAAAGGAGTAGGAGTTTATTGTTTTGTGCTTTACATATACATGTGAACGAGTTAAAATGATACAGGTTTTAGATAATTATTTTTATGAATGATTTTGAGATATAAGTGTGATCGTTTTTTGAAAACATTATAATTCCGTTTATTATCTTTTTCTTCATTATCGTGATTCGTCGTACGTTAATTCATTTTTATGCGTTTAAGAAAAATTCTTTTTTATCTAGTAAGAATTTTATTAATTTCTCGTAGTTTTACATTTTGCACATCAAACAGTAGTCGAATTCATAATTGAGAAAGTATTTTACTTGTTTTTATTTATTTATTTTTTAAGGTTGATTTTAAAAATATCTTTAACGTGCATTTAATTGATTAAAGTTTTGATTAAAAGCTCTTGTTGATTACTTTTTAAGATGATGCCATGGCTTTTGGCAATATTATGCCTGGCCATTGCCCGATGCGCGAACGTCACAGACCAGCAAACGTCTGAAAGTCAACATGATCCACAAGTCGCTATTTTAAAACAAATTCGAAAAGTCAACGAAGATGGTTCCTACACGTACGGCTACGAAGCTGGAGATGGATCGTTTAAAGTGAGAAAATAATTTGTTACTTTTACGCTATGACTATATTGTATTTATTTTATTTTAAGATTCATTTATAATTGTTGATCAACATATAATATTGATTTTATTGGCTTTTCCAAATATGGGTTGTTAAAAACATTTAAATGTTAATTTCATTTATATTTTTAAATATTCGATCATTTACATTAAATTAGAAAATTTTTATAAAGTTTGCAAAGTTATGAATTTTTTATTAGTTTTAACATTCACATTTTTTAATAAAAATCAAAACCGCACCATAAACGTTTATTAGGTCGAGACACGCGATGTGTTAGGAAACATCAAAGGTACTTTCGGTTTCGTCGATGCGACTGGCGAAATAAAGAGAGTCTCCTACTCTTCATCGAATGGAACGGGATTTAAATCAACCACCGTCTCACCATTACAGGAACAAATATCGGTTGTCCAGAATCTACCACGAAATAATCGCACGACAACGACTAAGAAACCTACCACCGTTTACGCCTCGTCCACTGAATCGACATCAAAGTCATCCGTTGTGCAGCCAATCCCAAGAACGCGAAAACCACCAATCTCGATTATTTCTACAACCACAGAATCGTCTACCGAACATTCTACGAGACCAAGTTTTATTCGATCAAAAGGGAGACCTCGTTTCATCATTAACGGACAGCAGCGACCAATAATATTCGAAGAAGAAGCAGAAGAGGTTGTAGATGAAGATGCCCAAACTACAAAATCGAAATCTGACGATAAAACTGCCAACCTTCGCAAAGTTATATTCACGAAGAGACCACTGGATCATACGTTGCGTCCTATTACCGAAGAGTTTGAAGATAAGGAGGAAGAAATTAAAATTACCACTGGTAACGTATTAAGGCGGCAATTAAAAGAAGAGACGACAAAGGCCACTCCAGTTGTTGAAAACGAAGAGGATCATTCCGATGTATATGGAGGAGCATTGTCGACGTCTAGACCATTGTTTACCACAACTACTCCACCGCGAGCAGTTCAGAGAGTGAACGAACTCAGACAGGAACGTCAGAAGCAGCTTTATTTGAATCAAGACAACGGACCAGCAAAGTTCGAACAGTCGTCAAGAGCCTACGAGCAGCAGGAAACGAAGACTCACCAGCAAGAAGACCGTAACCCAGCACAGCAAGTATTCATTCGCACTACCGCGAGACCTCCAGCTGATCAACGAGAATATGTACGACAACCCGTAGAACCGATTTACGTTCGCCAACAACCTGATGGCTACGAGAGAGATCTTCCTCCTGGGAGTATACTTGTGTCAGCTCAAGGAAATAGTTTAGAAGATGACCCGGCCTTGCGTTCGGTTCCCCTAAGCCGGCTTTTGTTGAGACCAGCGGATTACGGCAGATTTCTTCCGTCTCAGCAACCCTTGTACGCTGGACCAGGACAAGCGAACGTACATTACATTACTGACACGCCACCTGGAGCCCAGGAACAAGAAGAAGCTGCGCCACGAGTTCCTGTGAATCCAACATACTTGGCACGTCAAAGAGCTGCTTACCAACGTCAGGGACCTTATCCAGAAGGTCTCGCTGATCCTCGACGGCCCATATTACGACCTGTACTTCAGCCTTTACCACAAGATGAACGAGAATATCAAAATATAGGCCCGGAGTATCCGTACAGAGGAGGTCCATTGGCATTGCCACCGGAACCACCAAATCCTATTGCGCCACCACTGAGTCGTCGTGATTTCCAAATGCTATTGAGACGTCTCTTAGTTAGCCAATACGGAATCCAAGCTCTCAACTACCCGAGAACTTATCTCGAAGACGCTTTGTACGATCAACAGCCGTATCCAACTTACCAACCGGCATATCAAACAGCCATTCCCCGAGGAGAAGTTCCATATCCCCAAGAACCAGGAGCACCTGTAGCTCCAGGAGGACCAGCTCCGCCACCACCTGGGGTACAATACGCCGAGCGCATACCACTCAGAAGGGCGTCGATGTATTCACGAGCGATCAATCCTCTGTATCAACAAAATCAGTACGAAGAGTATGCCGACGCAAGGTACCCGAAACGCGTGTACAGGCAAAAGTTTTACAGCAACGAGGTGCCAGATGACGGCGAAGAAATTTTACCACCGCACATTAGGGAGGCATTGCTCTTGAGAATGTTACAACTAGCGATCAACGCAGAAAGACCAGTTGCAATGCCCAATTCGATGATTATGACGACACCTGCGACATCACGGTATAGAAAGTCCGGACCGGTAAGAAGCGTGCAAATCATAGGCGAAGATGTCGAAGAAGAAAAGGAAATGAAGAAGAAGAAGATGTGAAAAGTTGAATTTTTTTCGTACGGAGATCAAGTATTAACAATCAATTATATTACTTAAGCATGCTAATTATTTATTTATACGATAAATATAACGTCAAAGTATTATTTTTTTTTTATAAAACTTAATAACCATACATTTATTTTTTATAAAGATCACTTTTAAAGTGTACTTGTTATTACGTAAGATGTAATTTTAAACTAGCGTAATTAAAAATTTTATTTTTTTAAAACTTTTTAACGATTTATTATATGATTTAAATATATTTTTTTTTATAAACGACTTTTTTATTAACTATATCTATACATTTTTCTATACGTTGCAGCCTACTATATATACATAACAATTATCTCCTATTCTGCAATGCTCACAAACATATATTATTGTAACACCGCGAGTGTAGTCAATTTAATAACGTATCTGAAAAGAGAATCACCAAACATCGTTGTAAATACGAAGTATTATGTAAACTACAGTGTAATATAGATTTATATACGGGCGCTCGTTTTGCGTCTCCCTTTGCCTCCCTTTCCCTTTCTCCCTCTCCCCCTCCCCCCTTTCTATTATCCGCAATACATCGACAAAATAAAGAGCGAGATAAATGGATAAGACCTGCTGTGTGAGAATTTATTTTGTAAGCCCTGAAGACATCCGACAGCTCTCCGCGAGCACACGCGCGTCAAGCGTTGTAAGAGAACGAGAGTGAGAGAGAGAGAGAGAGAGGCCGAGGGAGGAGAGCATAATGACGCGCTGCCTTAGCGCGTTGGTAATAATTAGCATCGCCGAGCGAATTGCGACACGCACCGGCCGCCGCGCGCACGAGAGAGAGAGAGACAAGAGTGTACACGCAGGGTGGAGCTGCGCCTGGGATCTCGGTTTTCCGCGCATTGAAATCCCAAGCGAGAGATTGTGCCGCGCGCGAGAGCGTACCTTTTTGCGCTCGCCGACGTATTACACGCCGAGATGACTTTATTTTGCGAGAGAGAGAGAGAGAGAGAAGAGAAAAAACGAGAGGAGAGGGTGGTAATATGCGTGTCACTCTGAGAATCTCGCTTGGAGACAATGAAAATGGACGTTTTCGTTTTCCGTTTTCTGCTTCCGTGTGTGCCGGCGGCACTTTTTCCCCGGCGTCAATTACAGATTCCGGGAATATAAGTGGGCAAAGTTTCGCTTTCGTTTTGCAACGGGCTCTCTCTCCTCTCTTTCTTTCTCGAGTGCAAGTGCGCTTGATTTTCACTTTCGTTTTTCTTTTCCTGCACTTTTTAGGACCTAATGTAGTAGGGTAATCCTATAGGCCTTTGTATTCAAATTTCTGGTATTGGACGCATTGCTTTAGATTTTCGTTAAATTTAGAGAGGAAAGCATAGGGATTTAACAATGTTCGTCGGACTAATAATTTTTTTCTAATTCATTGAGATGAAAATTAAAAAAATGAATTGCCGATTGAATGATTAGAGCACGTAATGGTGGGAAATAACAAAGTTTTATCGGTACAGCGTTAGAAGTAAATGAGATACACTTAATACGTCAGCTTGTAAAAATGCTACTTACACTTTTTTCTTTTTTGCTGTTTCTCAAATTGTTAAGCATAGTCATTATTGAGTTGTGATTAACGAGCTGCTTATTGACTGTTTCCTGTGAGAGAGAAAAAGAAGTCTTGAATTTTCTATTCCAAGGAAAAAAAAAGTTTACAATGAATGGAACTGGCTAAATTCTTTTTGTCGTTTTATCAAGAGATTATTCTTATGCGTTCAAAATTAGTTGGGAACATTTCTTTTTTAGTAGCAAATGAAAGTTAATTATTCACAACGGATAGAATTAAATTAGGCTTCTTCCAGAAACGAAAACTACGCGAATAATAGGAAAATTTCTAAAAATTATCCAACTTTTGGATGAAAAGAGTACACAAAGAAATAACGTTATTAGTGTGAGAAATAAAAGGCACAATCAAATTATATACAATTCGAGCACGCACGCGTAGAAAAACTCTTAGGCTTAATTATGTGTAACTTCCAAGAACTTCTGTTACGTATTTGAACTTCTCATAAGAATATATTAGCCGTAAACAATAAATTCTTTACTGCTGATGTGTCAATCGAATTTACATTTTCCCACGCAAATGAACATCATGCTGTATTAATGGTAGCACTAGATAAAGGTAATTTCACAGATTAATTGCAGATAAAATTGATTAACGTTCAAACTATATATTGAAGGCCTTTTGACATAATAAGTGGAGCGACAATGAAAATAAAAACTTAACGCTTATGGTATACATCTTATAAATTATTTAATAAACAACTAAATTATATTATTTACAATCCAATGTTTGTAACTTTAAGCCCTTCTGGCACGAGAAATGAGATATATGAAATTTAATATTTTTACAACATTACGTTTATTTCTGCTCTTCATGAGATTATTCTAATCCGCCAATTTTTAAGGAACAATATTCACTCGCTAAAAGGTAAGTATGAACAAATTCAAAAGCAGAGATAATTCTTAAAACTGCAAATGGATAGGCAACTGGCTATTGATTACTTTTCTTCTAATAACAAAAAATAATTAATGAGATAAAATAATAATTGTATGATTCACGCAATAAAATTTTTACAATTTTACGAACAAGTCTTTGTAATCATCCAAAGTATCAACAGATTCGACATAAAATTCTATAAATTTTTCTAAAAAACAGATTCGGTATATGATTTATTTTTCCGTGTAATCACTCGTTTTCATTGATAACGGAGATTGTCGAAGGCACCGGTGTCGGCTCCTTTTGTTCTTCCTTAAGATTTTGCTCTTCGTCGGCTTCCTCGGACTCGTAAGGATTGTAAGGCTCTGTTTGTACGCCTACGTCCTCGTAATCGAGTTCAAGCACGTCTTGTTCGTATATGATGTCATGACTGCAGGGTCGTGCCACCGATGGTATCCAGGGTTGAGGGGAGCCCTTTCCAAAAGCCAGGAATACGGCCGCTGTTATCAGTAGGACAATTGACGCCACGCCGAATACCAAACGCCAGGAACCCGCGATCTGTCAAATTGATTTTTATTTAGTTAGGCGTTTGTTTATAGATAAGCAGCTTTTAACCTTTTTAGGACGGATCTGATCGGAATATTGACCACTCTTGGGGTACAAATATTGAAGGTTTTGAAAATATTTGAAGCAAGTTCAAAACCATATTTTTCTGACTAAGATTAAAAAATGGGATTCATCACTATATAAGGTTGCTACTTCACGTGAAGTGCTCATTAATTATGTATTTAGAAATTTTGTGAAAAAAGGTTGATTTGTACATAAAAATCCTCCGTCCAGAAAAGGTTAAATTCAAAGATTTCCAAGCTGTTTGCTTCAACAAAGCTCAATGAGAGTTAAAGAAAAAGTGGAAACAAATTATTTGACATTAAAAAGCAAAAAAGTAATAAAAACACATTGATCGATACAACACACAAAATATAAAAGATACCGGTCATTAAATTATTATAACAGATTCAGTAAAACATATAAAAACAAACAATTCCACCACGAACATTAAAAATCCACTGAAAAAATCATCAATAAGAACGACTCTACTTCTACGTTACCACCACCATCGTATCCAAGCCACACACATAGAGGACAACACACGCGCGTCTAGTCGTGATAAGGTGGCCGGACTAACCGCTATGTTCCAATCTCCTTCTCTAACTTTCCAGTGCCATTTCAACGCGAATTCCAGGCCGACGCGCACATTGCCGATACTCACGGAGCCGCGTAGGGCTTGGGTGACGAAATAGTTGGCGGCAAGTAGGCCAGCGGCCCCAAGGGTCGAGCAGAGCGCGCAGGCAGCGGCGGCGCAAGCCGGCGACTCGACCGGCGCGAGATCGGCTATGGCGGCAAGGGCACCGGCGGGGGCGGTGCCGCTTACCACCAGCGCGGCTATGCCCAGCCAAGCGGCCCCCATGGCCTGGCAGCCGGCGTAGCCGGCGACGAACAGCAGTGCCGCCGGTATGAAGTGCGCTAAGTGCAGACGACATGTATAAGTGCCTCTCTCTTGGCAATCGCTCTTGTTCGCATTATTCAGAATCAAGGAACTCCATTTTTCTTTTTTGCTTTCGGTGCGCGTGTATTCCCGCGATTCGAGCATTGAAAATACACAGAGTCCTTGACTGACCGAAGCGCAACGCGCAATTAAAATTGCACAATGCGTAGGCGCGCGCGCGTTCTACTCTTGAAGCGAGCACGCGCGAGCGCGCGCGTTATAAAATCTATTGTGCCAAAATGAAATAAAAATGTCGCAAGACCGGCTACGGGACTTACCAGTGTAGACGACGAGTTTCCGTGCCGTGGTCGTCGACACTATTTTAGATTCTCTCACGTGATCAACGAGCAAAGCACAGGTGAGCGCAGCCATAAAGTGCCCGATGTGCGGCAGGGTCGTCAGTACGGAATCCTGCGTCGGGTCAAATTGTGTAATTAAACCTTTTTTCTTTTCTTATACCCTCCCACCCGCGATAGCTTGATATTCGGTTGATGCAAATGAGCACGGAATAATTTTACAAGGTCGCGCGCGCGTTCATTGTCTACTGCGCTCTACGAAGATCTCTATATAAATATGTACCGTTCAGAATATTACTTTAAAATATTAGTTTCAATTAATTTCGATTTGAATTTTTCTAGATATTGTACGTAAATTCTTGAGAAAACGTCATTCGTGGTTTATAGAGTTCGTAAATGGAAATAGTATAAAAAATGATCAAACTTGTTACATTGGCAGTAGAAAATCCGTAAATGAGCTTGAGATACTTGGTCATGCCGAGAGCTAGAGTGGCGTCACCCCATTGATTGCCCATTGTGGCTACTGCGGACGCCCATACCGGCACGGATCTCAGCAACTTGCCCCACGGAATCACCGCTGCCTGTTCTTATCCGTCGAAAAGAAATCAAAAACAATTATATAAATAAAATTTAAAAAAAAACATTTAAAATAAAAACCATAAAACAAAGAAATATAAGGAAACTGACGACATGGCTTACATTAGTATCGTGCTGATAAGACTTGGGAGTGTCTTTGACGAAACGTCCGAAGGTGAAGTACCAGCAGAGCGCAAGGATCGTGAGACCGTAGCAGAGGGAGTCCCTGCCGAAAGCTCGAACTGCCGCGGTTCCAAGCCAGCCGCTTAAGCAATAACCGACGCTTACAGCTGTAAAGGCCGGTTAATCGGTAACAGAGAGTGTGTCTCGTGAGAGAGGGAGCCTTACTCAATATCGCTAATAACCATTGTTTCGGCTCTTTTAAATAGCACACGTGTATATACCTGCGTAGCAGCCGAAATACCAGCTCCTATGAGCGCTTTTGAACCATGTCATGGCGAGCATGTGAGCGGCGGGCATAGTGGCTCCCTGAAATCATCAAGACCAAATGAGCGAGAGAGAGAACAAAGAGGCGTGCACAGAAGCAGGCTCGAGGGAGCTTTACCGTGCAGAGTCCCTGTACGAGCCTGAGGGCGACGTGGGAGGGTCCGCGCCAGGCCGCCGGGACGAGTAGCAAGGCGAGGCAGGCGCTGAGCACAGCCCGCGAGAAAACGACCGAGGGCCCGGACTTGCCCCAGACCAAGCAGCCGCCGAGAATGGGGCCGGCGACCTGGCCCCAGAGGAAGGCCTCGCGCATTATCGACTCGGCGCGCTCCTCCTGCGGCAGCTCCATCAGTATCACCTCCGCGTCCTCCGTGCGATTGCGGCTGGATATGTTGACGAGCATGTCGCAGTGCCAGGAGGTGTCGATTATCGCGTGATTGTCCACCTGGTTGGCCAGCAGCGCGACCGAGGAGCTCGTCTCCACGGCGCCGCATAGCGCGAACCCAATTGCCACCAGGGCCGCGACTATGTGACGAGCTCGTACCGCCGCTGCAAACACATATAATATATGTATCTAGATATTCATTTTGGATTAGTGTTTTGTCTAGAATGATTTTTTTTTAATATTCGTCGTAGGTATAAGTTTTTAGTAAAAGATCCGTAATACCAGTGTCACGTTATTTATGTCGTGATTATAGTTTTTTTTCTTTTTAACCATTTTGTGTTTTATTTTTATCACACAAAATCGCGCTTATCGCGAGGTAAATAAAGTTCTGGTAGTATTTGAAACATTCTCCTTCGACTTCATCTGCACATGTTTTTAAGATTATTAGTTTTCATTCACAAAAATATAACTTGAGCCGATTAAATTATATAAATAAATAATGCATAATTCGACAAAAGCAAATTGATTATTTCTTATTTAAATGCAAAATATACATATATAAAAATACGGTAAATGTTTTTCCAGCTTAACAAACGAAAAACAGGAATATATGTACATTTATCCATTTCTCTCAACTATTTATTTGCATTTCTTGAAGATCCAAGACAGACAATCGAGACAGAAAGATACAATCCATCGATATACGTTTATCTAGTTGTGATCTGTAAAACACTGCTTGACGCGCAGTACGATATATTCCCTCGTACAAGCACATGTGATATCTCGGCGACACGTACACTCACCCATACACACGCCGATCGCTCATCTTATCGAAAATTTCGTGCAACAGCTAAGCCTGATCGTTCTTAAGAAAACAAAAAGCAAGAGAAAACAAAAAAAAAACGATAAAAAATCGTTCAACAATCACTAACCTTGCATCTCTTGAGCCGCATGCTTGAGCTGCAGGCTACCACGTTTCACGAACTTGGTCATCGCGAATACACGCGCGATCGCGTCTCCTCTCTAATCTAGGGACAAATCAAACGTAGCAAGATGCCATCTCGGACAAGCCAATTCTTCTCTCGCGAGTATAGCGAGCGCGCGCGCGTGTCCCAGCTGTCGTTTTCTTTATCTCCGACGCTCTCTCTGTTTGATCGAGCGCGCCATTTATCCCTTACTTTTTTCCTTCATCATCTTTGCTCGTGTCTCTCGCGCAGCTCGTGTACGTACGACTAATTATAAATTACGCGAGAGAGAGAGAGAGTCGCGCGCACAGGCGTACGGCCTCGACTTTGCTGTCGCTGACACAGTAATGTGATCCAGAGAGACACAGGTATATATTAGATGTTGACGTTCGAGACGCGGTGGATATAGACGCGCTAAAGTAATACCTAAGCGCGATGCGTTTTGGATGATTAATTAGAAGTTGGAAGGAAAGACGAGTATTATCATGTGCGTTCGTTTATTTTTTTGATTATGTTGTTTTTCAATAAATGATTATATTAAGTATTTTTATGTTGTGAGTATACTCTGATTAATTGATATAAATGTCGAATAAACCATGTTACTATTAATTTCTCATGGAATTTTATTATTTTATTACAACTGTGTTAATAAAAAAATTGAATAACATAATTATATTATACACGTATAATCGATAAAAAAAACAACAAATGTATGTAAACATTGATAAAAAAGTAAACCATGTAAATTGCATGACCACACTTCCCTGCCAAAAATTAATATGACCATTATATCTTTTAAGAACTCTTGATTGTATTGTTGAAAATATATTAGCAATAATCATCGTTTTTCTTTTATTTAAAATACCTATTTAAACAATGCATCTGATAAGATACAGCATAATATATACTCTCGTTATTCATGCTGCCGTTATCACAAAATTCCTTGACATCTTTCATCAAATTCGTCAAGAGTTTCACTTGGTAAAAACAGTCCGTCACGAAAATGAATTCTTCCACAAAATACCACGAGTATCACTTTTTGTTTTAAATTTACTTCACTGCACAAAAACAATTACCTGCATCCTCTTCTTTTAGCTTGGGCGTTTCTTGACCCTCCTCGTCGCACATACTATCATTCGAAACAGACGAAGAACAGATATATGTGGAAACGAAATTTCTTCAAGAAGCTACTAGTCAGTGCATTTTCTGTTTCCACGTATATCGATGGAAAAACTCATCCAGATATCATTTGATTGTCTAACCGTACGTCTTGTGCGACAAACCAATAACACGTCTTTGGAACGATCGTCAATGTATTGCGGCTTATCATTAAACGTGTAGATTCTATTATCTCTCGTACCAATACTGACGTCTCTCGAATTTTTATTTATTTTTCTAGGTGGCGCACCAATTTTTGTATATACGACGGCTTACGATTCACTTGGAATACAAATGCGGCTGTTTTTACGTTTTCATTTTTTTTTTAAATAAAGAATAGAATTGTTTTTTTTTATAGTGTGGTATTATTAATAAAGAAAATACATAATACTTTTATAGAGACAAAAACAAAATAATTTTGAAATACGACTGTTTCAGGCTGTTAAAACTTTTCTATCCATTGTTATAACTACACCGTTATGAATGATCATGGCAGCACGGTGATTGGGGAAAATCGCTGTGGTTAAATTCAAATCTCGAGCAAGAGCGAAGCGTTAAAAACATTGCGATTATACGAGGCTTCCATAACAGTAAAGCCAATGGATTAATCTAACGAAATTGCTCGCCTTCAAGCGAATTGAAAGAAACAGATCGACATATGAAAAAAATGTCCAAACCCAAATTTTAAAAGTCGAGATAAAAAAGAGAGAATAGCCCAACGCAAATGAAAATTTTCTCATAAACTCCCATAATCGAAGCTCTCTAAGGTCGCAGCAATTACAGAAGATTCCAAGAATGTTACTATGCCGCGCAAGTAGATCGGTAAGTGTATAAGCGACTATCATCGAGATGCACAATCATAAAAACGATCCAAGAGTGAGTGGCTTAAGCGAGAGAGAGAGAGAGAGAGAGAGAGAGAGAGAGAGAGAGAGAGAGAGAGAGAGAGAGAGAGATCTCCGTTCTCACGGGGCATGTAGAGCGTGACATCATCAGGAGAGGCTGATGATTGCAGAGGAAAGCCGTGGTCAATGGTAAAACGGGACGGGCATATATCGTACCTCGTACTTCGCGAGCCGCGTGCCTTAGCTGTACGCTGCCGCGCTTGAGGCGCACGAGAGCTGCCATGGTGGTGAGATTGACGGTCGCCCCGATGATCGGATGCTCGCTTGCTGAGGGAGGCATCGCCATTGAGCTGGCCAGCGCGGCATCGCCGACGCCACCAGGTCAGCAGCCTCCGGACCCCGCGCTCCACGTAAACCGGCAAGCCAAAGACGGCTGCTGCTACTGCACGACGATCGCCCGTTTTCGCCGCTGTGTGTCCCTCGTCGACGACGCCGACGACGAAAACTGCCCAAGCGACGAACTAGATCAAACTCGGCTGGCCACTCTTTCTCTCTCTCTCTTGCTTTGTGCAGCTCTCCGTCACTCGCTCGTCATCAGCATAATGATCGGTCAGCATCATCGGGTGCGAGCGACCGAGTGAATGAACGTCCCTCTCTATCTCTCTTGTGGCACCGTTAACGAGACTTGATACAATAAGTACCCACGCGCAGCCTTGAAACGGCTGGGACAGTCAAGTGTTGCTGCTTGCCTGCCGTACGCGCGGGCAGCCTACTCTGTGCGGACACCGCTTGATGCTACTTATGTGTGTGCCGTCTTTAGACGCCGCGATTTCACTTGGGCAGGCTTGAATGGCATGTATGTGAGGGTGGATAACGAAGGTACAGAGGAGGCTTTTATGTTTAGTACAAGGCGGAAAAGCGAGATTTGTTTTTTATGCAGTGCGATGGTATACAGTGTGGACTTGACTGATGTTTGGATCACGTAGAAGTATACGTAAGGATCTTGTAGTTTCTGAGATGGTACTTAAAATAATCACATGGGAAATGTACTGTAATACGATGTAATGATGTAATATTGTGTGTATTTATTGTTAGTTTTTATACGTGAGGATTTACATAAAAATTAAAATTTGAATCTATTTACCATGATACAGTAACTGAATACTAGGATAAAAGAATTTTTTTTTAAGCGGTGTTAAAAGTATTAACAATAAAGGTTTATTCCTATTCTTCTTGTTATTATTTTCGAATAATGATTCTAAAACATTTTCAAATAATTGTAGTAAACTGATGATAAAAGGTCATTTTTATTACCAGCTGCTGGTAAATGTGAACCAACAGAAAATTTCTCAGACGATAAAGGAACAAACCAGCAAATGTCGTTAGAGAATGTACAATTATAGAATTGTCTTGATTTTTCGAAATGAACTTTCTTAAAATAAACATCCTTCAATATTGATCACGTGACATTAGATACGTATAAGCTATTATCTAAATATTCATTTCATAAAGATCTTACAACAAGATTTAATAAAAATAGATTAAAACAATTTTATAATTCTTTTTTGCGTAGATTTTAATACTTACCATTTATTTCCGTTTGTTTATCCTCAGTTACTTCAACTTTCATGTTGAAATCGGTATAAAAGTAGCGATTCTTTCGTTTTTTTTCTTTATCCGGTATTGCACCAACTCTTTGTAGCAATAGTAGATTGGTGCAGTTTACTGCACCCCACGTTTGCTGATAAAGAAGAAAACTGTTTTGTCGGCAGGGTGAAAGATTTTAAATTTTGATTTTGTGTCGATATTTATTAATTTATTCAGAAAATAGAATACATCGTAGTCTTTGTAATTTTGGATTATTAATTATATGCACTTCTCGATTATTTTAGAAAAATAAAAAGTTGATTGTTGAAAAAAAACTTTTTTATTAAACATTAAAATATTCATATCTCAATATCAACAAATTATCGTATTTTATAATCAAAATACGAAGAAAAACTTATGTCAACCTAATGAAAACAAATAAAGTGAATAACACTAAACTTTTGCATTGTGCAAATGTTTACAAAGATACACTGTTTAAGACATGTCAAATTTATAAACGCGTCGGATTAAACGCATACGTAATCAAATTCGATCTCACTTATAATAACAAATTATCTCCGATTGTAAAAGACGATTTACAGAGTAACGATGATAATTTATCGAAGTTTGCTACTTGTGTGCAAAGAGCACGCGCGTCGCGCGAAAGTTTACAAAATATACGACAATATCAGTCCTAATCGCAGCCGACGATTTACAAAATTCCAGCTTATCGTGTTATTAAATCTCATCTGATATTGTATTCTAAATCATCATTTTCTTCTTATACACATTATAGCCGTATTCTCTTGGTACACGATACACTCATAATAAACAATAAAAATATTTGACATCTTGTTCTTAATAAATCAACTATATCATACACAAATCAAATAAACATACTCAACATTTTAATCGATAAAAAATTCCATCAATTTAAACAATGATAACATGCACGCTCAAGCCACAAACGGTCGTATTTTCGATCAAACATATAATAACCGGTAACCAAGGCCCTTTGACCAGGGTAAAAATCTCTGTTTTACCATTAGCGCGGAGCCCAGTAACAGAGGGTCTCTCGTAATCGCACCGATCCTTGCTCGCGTCGGTACTCCGCGTTGGGCTCTGCGAGAGCCAGGGGCCCATCTGGCATCTGGTCCGCCGCGACCCCGCATCGAGCGCGCGCGCGCGAGTTTCTCCCAAGTCGTCAGCAGGTCGCGCGGCAGGTGGCCTATCCAAGGGGCCTGTGTACACTCTCTCTCTATATACTTGCGCGCCCGATGTCTGGCCCCGCTCTTGGTCCCCTTCTCTCCCCCGTCCTCCCCCGCTTCTCGACTGCGCTCTCCGTCTCCGTCTTTCTCGCAGGCTCGAGTCGGCCGGTACCTGGGCTGCGATTGGTCGCTGCCGGCAGGCAGGTCAAAGCGGCATAGCGAGAAAGATCGGTTGGCGTCGTGTGCGCCGCAGAGAGCGTGTGCACTGCTACACAGCGAGCAGCAGCAACAGCACGTACTATTACTCGTTGAATTATCGGTTTTTTTTTTATTTACTTGTCGATCGTATTTATCCGTACGCAAGCGCGTCTGTTGTATCCATATCGGCAACGTCCGCTTCGTTTCTCTCGGTTTGGTCCCGCGTGTACAAGTAGTGCGCGTATTATACCGCGAGGACCGCGCGAGCGACTCGAGATCACGGCGTTTCTCGCGGCTGGTGCAAAGAGAGTGGCGTAGTACCGGGATGCTGGAGAGTAGCCCAGTCTGTGTGTCTGTGTCTGTGTCTGTGAGCCCGATCAGTGCCCAAAGTGCGCGACTCGGCTGGTGATGTATCATGAGTAGAATGATGATGATGCTGGTGCCGATGCCACTGGCGACGATAACGCCGAGCATGCTCGAGCTGGCAGTCCTCGCCGGTCAGCCGCCGCTCCGAGGATAGTCCGGCCCCCGCCGAGCGAGCGAGAGAGAGAGAGAGAGAGAGCAAGCCCTTGAACGAATATCTCTCCGGGGCTTTGGAGCCTCTCTTACACACCGCTGACTCTCCCTGGTTCTCTCCTCCGCGCGCCGGTTACTGGCGACTATAAAGGTGAGTCAGAAAACGGTCCCTCCGTTCGGACCCTCTCTCTCTCTCTCTCTACTCTTCGCCTCCACCTTCACTGCGCCAACTCCTTGCCTCTTCTCCTTCTTCTCCCTCTGCGCCAGCAGCAGCAGCTTCTTTCCTCCGGCCCTCTTTCTCTCTCACACACTCTACACCAAGCCTCTTTTTGCGTCCCGGTTTGAGATTTTAAAATAACGAACTCTTCTCCCCGGCTCGCGGTCCGCTCCCGGCGAATATCCTCTGCTCCGCGTATACCGGGACTCTCGCAATAACGACGTTACATAGACGCGCCGTTAAAAGGGCCGGTCACGCGGGCGAACTCAACCATTCTTGTTACAATTTTTTTTTCATCCCCAAGCTTCATCTCCTGCATCTCTGTGTACACACCACGTAATGATACACATTTTATCGTGCGTATAGTCACTCTCCCGTAAGCCCTTCCTCCTCCTTCTGCAGCTTCCACAGTCAGCTTCATTTCACCCGGCGTGCTGTGGCCTATCTTATTCTCATCTCTCTTTCTCTCTCTTACTCTCTTTGTTTATCGTTCGTCTCTGCCTTCCATCCCGTATAGCCCGGCGGACTTGGTTTCGCCGGGAATAAAACCCAAACGTTTTTTCGATCCCTCTCCTCTTTACTCTATCTCTCTCCCTCTCTCTTCCTCTCTTGCACTCTGGTTTCTCCTTCGTCCTCCTCCTCCCCACCCCAGTCATCTCTTCCTTTCTCCTACTCTGCATCTTGCTTTCTCTCTCTTACTCTTTCTCTCTCTCTCTCTCTCTCTCTCTCTCTCTCTCTCTCTCCCTTTCTCTCTCTCGGCTCTGTCCGCCCTCCGACACGTTATTACTCCTTTTTTTCGCGGTTTGTTATCTCTTTATCCTGCGCATTTCTTGCCTCTGCCCTCCTTCGACCCTCTACACATATCCTCGCGCGCATGCATACAGACACTCATGTACACACTTGCACGCATTCTCTTTCTCTTTCCCTCTCACGGTTTTATCTCTTCTCTCGCGGTGGCGGGGGGCAGTCCCCCAACGGCTCTCGCGGGAGGGATCATATATATATATATATATATATACACACACATACATGCATGAATATCTCTGTATACGTACACGTGCGTACAGATGTATAGGTATACTATATCCACATGGCGTATAACGCCGTCTTTCTCGCGCACGAACCGTACGCGCGGAGGTCCGGAGAGCGCTCTCGCGTGCGCGAGTGGAGCAGCGAGAGAGGAAAGGAGGAACGAAGGGCCCCCCGAACAATACTGTCCTCTCAGAGACGAGGCCAGGGACCCGAGAGAGTACCTCTCGATCGTTCTTTCGTCGTGTATATATACCAAGCGCGGGAGGGTTACTCCGGCCTCTCCGGCTTTTTTCTCTTTTCACTCGTTCTCCCTCTCACTCTCTCTCTTTCTTTCTCGAGATTTTTGTCGGTTAGATTACGTTTGCGCCCGAGACACGGACTGGACTCGGGCAGGCTCCGAAAGAAACTTTGGTGGTTGGAAATTCAATAATCTCGCGCCTCTCTTTCTCTCTACCGAACTTTTTCTCTTCACCATTTCGAATTAAATTTGTGATTAATCTTCTTTTTTTTCTTTTTCTTCTTTTATTTGACACGTGATTATTTTGAAACTTTATCTGTCAATTTTTTAATTGATCGTGTAAAACGTAGCGATGCAAAAAACATTCCTTTTTAAACAGTACTTTTATCGTCAATAAACATAATCTTTTATTAGCTTCCCCCGCTCGAACAATATAGTACATTAAGAATAACAAATGAGTTTTTAACAGGTGTTTATTTGCGCCTCTGTAAATATTGTAATAACACGGCGGACATGCGCGTTCCTTTTTATACGGGCATTTTATTCCATCTCTCGATTTAATTATTCTCTCTGAATTTTAACGAAGCAACAGAGCTCAGTTTTGCGTTATTTACAACAAAACGATTTTTTTTTCGTTGTATAGGTACTCTCTCCCCCCCCTCTCTCCTTTTCATTCCAAATACAGAAAATAGTGATGAAAAAAAAACTTTTCTCACGAGAATCAGCGTCTAAAACATTCGCACGCGCGTGATTTCAATTTCAAACGAGTTTTATTTTTAAATTAATTTCACTAAAATTAAGATAACGAACAATCGAAATAAAACGCGTTTGCCGCGCGTCCAATTTCATCAACTAAAACTATCTACGAATTGTTTGTTCAATTAAACAATCAACGTAACAATTTCACCCAACAACACTTCCCTCCTGTCTCTCTCTCTCTCTCTCTCTCTCTCTCTCTCTCTATCTCCCTCTCTCTCTTTCTGTATCCAAACAGGATGAAAAAATTCCATCTCCTAAAAGCTTACCCCGCTCGACCAAAAAATAAAGAAAAAGAACCTGTTCTCATCATCTCCTTTTCTCCCTCTCTCACTCTCCCTCTGATTCTCTCTCTCTCTCTCTCTCTCTCTCCCTCTCTCTCTCTTCACCACAACGTCAGAACGCTCGTTGAGTGCTAGGAAAAAAAAAGAAAAAAAAACAAATCATCCAAGCGTATATAGCTACAGAGCGCATAAATACACGTGCAGTGCACGCGCTCCGAGTATAAAGCGCAGGTATATACCTGCGCGCGACCCGGCCCAAGCGCAGTATAGTCCCGGGGCCGCATTCTTTGACCTCCAACTTATGCATTCCTGCAAGGAAGAAAGAAAGAAAGAGCCAAGCCAGTGTAGGAGGGGGAAGGGGGGAGAGACCCACGCGGAGAGTCGTTTTCTTCACCCCCGCCTAGAGACGACGACAGGTCCTATTCACTCACGGATTTCTCTATGCCTCACGCTGAGGCGAGAGAGGGGGAGAGGTAGGGCAGCAATCTTTTATATATAGCACGTTGGAGGGCTTCGCCGAGAAAGTTCAGCCTCGGCCGTGTCGTATATATATATACGCACAATACAGTTTTTACTAGCGCGATATCCAGAAAAGAGAGAGGGCCAACGGCCCTGGACTCCAACTACTACTACTACATCTACTCACTCTCTCTCTCTTTCTCTTCATCTCTCTCTGCGCCACGTGCGAAAAGGCTCGCTGAGCCTGCATTGTCCGCAAGCACACACAGTCCGCCCTCTCTCGCCTTTCTCTCTTTCGGCGCGGCTCTATATATATATACACACGCGGTGTACGCCCTGTACACGCGCTATATACGTAAGCCGCGATCCGGGAGAGCTCCCTGTCTCTCTCTACACCGAGGCGACGTGAGAACGAGCTGCTGTTGCACCCCGTACACATAATCGTCACTGCAAGTGACTAAGAACACTAAGGGGGCTGCTCATTTTTTTTGTTTCACCCGACTCGTCTTTACATTGTAAATCAACGGGGCCTGTACACCGCTACTGCTGCGTCTGAGTGTATATCGCGCACCTCGTTCGTTCCGCCCCTATACCCCCGCATGCGTTTATACCGGCATGGGGGGTGGTTGCGTATGCCTATGCAGGGCTAATGTTGGTGGTAATGCGGTGCATAATTAATAGGGTCAACACTTGTGCTACCCCTCGGCTTATGTTTACATATATTTAAAATGGATAATTTTTTTACAGACTTACCGACTTCTGGCTTATACACACCTTATAAATACTCAAAATCGTATAATTTACTCGCGGAGAATACGCTCGATTTTGCGGGATTTTAAATACAAGAGTCCGAAGGGGTGGGGGGCAGGCACATTCGATGCGCGCGCGTACTCGGCACTGCAAGATCCGTATCTATTTTAATGCGGGAGAGAGAGAGAGAGAGAACTCCGGCATATAATTATTAGACGCGTCAGATCGTGGGAACGGGCAATTAAATGCCATTTGCGGGCGATGATGGACGATTACGAGAGCGCGTACTGTTACCTATGCCGGACAGGTGTCGTTTACCCGGTCAGCGATCCCTTGTATATACAGCCGATCGTTATCTGTTGCCTACCTCTGAATTAAGCAACTGCGCGCGAGCGGCTTATGAGCTTCAGCTTTACGCGATGTATAAACGCATAGCTGAACAAAAAAAGAAAAGAAATTATCGTAATGCCGTCTGGCTTTAATGAGCTGTATCATTTTTCTTCCCGATTAATCAGCTGCGCTCTCTCTCTCCCCCTCCCTTGTTTTATCGATTTTATACCCGCGTAACGTTGTTAAACGCGGATATACACACACATCGGAACAACGAAGAAAAACTGCAGGCACGTGGGAACGATCGTAAAGCAGAGCGAAAGAGAGCCTCGGCTCCTCTATGCCGTGACTCACTCTTGCAACTGGCCTAATAAACCAGAGTGTAGCGAGATAGCACGGGGAACGCGGAAACCGGATAGCCAGCCGCTCTCTTCGTGAGGTACACACTCCGCGAAAAGCAGAGCCTGATTACGTCCACGAAATCTCCCTCTCTTCCTCGCGCATAAAGAAACTGTAGCACGTGTGCGCTGGTGTGACTCGAGAGAGCCGTAGGATTATCCGTGCGTGACACGTGTGAGAAGACGGACAGCTATGAGGATGGACGTGTATACGCGAGGGTATGCCGGCAGCTATACCCCAGCGGCCCGTGTACTGAATTACAACTGTCCTCGTTGTTGGGTGTACGCGCGCGTACACGCGTCACTGCGCTTGGAACAATAGACGCGGACCTGTTCCTGCTCTTTCGGATTTCTTTATTTTTCTTTTCTTTTCTTTCAAAGATTTTTGGGGCTTAGATATGGTCGTTTTGTGGTTTCGGCCTACGAGATTAGCTGAGGGAATATTTTTTCTTTTTCTTATTTTTTTTCAAGAAAAATGGGAATTTGTTACGTACGAGTGAATTATGCTGTTATTGTTTGGAAAAAAGCTATGCGCTGGAATATGAAAAACTACTTTAAATGGAAATTTAATATTGAGTAGTAGTGGCAAGAGTGCACTTTTTTGAATAACTATTTCTGTATCTATTGTTCATGGCTTGGAAAACGTGGACGAAGAAGTTGAAGCCTTAGTTGGAGAGGAGAGCAGATGGATTAGCAAGTACAAATGTAACAGTAAAATCAAATATTCGATTGTC
Organism: Anagyrus pseudococci; assembly: GCA_030522585.1. NCBI lineage: Eukaryota > Metazoa > Arthropoda > Insecta > Hymenoptera > Encyrtidae > Anagyrus > Anagyrus pseudococci. The sequence continues at coordinate 77,719 of JAPYYQ010000069.1, forward strand.
CATTTAGATTTAGCGCTGGAGTTATTTACACGTCTCGCGGGATTACAGAACATATTTTTCTACGGAGAAACAGTTGTCGACGGGGAAATTTATTGTACGCTTCGTTTAATAGACGCGACGGAAGAAAGGGGTCTCGCTTATCCGAGAGACAGTGTGCTTTCGCTAAGAAAATTAGAAAATTGCGCTTGCCCGCAGCCTCGTTACGACTTTCTATACGCGCGGGCTTTATCATACACGAAAATTTATGGCAACAATGGGGAAAAAAGACGTTTAGCAACGCTCGATGAATTTCTGCAATTAATTCAATTTCTAATATTTGATTGTTACAAAAAATAAAGAACGCGCTTGATTATCGAAATAAAGACGCTGAAAAATCGTGTTAAATTGATTAAAATGCAACTTTCTTCCGGAACGTTAAATAAGAAAAAATGAAATGGTAAGGCACGAATGTTAAACTCGTGCTTTCTCTTCTAATCCTTATGTGTACTCAAAGGATCGTAATTAATAATCTCATTAGGAGAAATGTAAAATACGATCTTAAAAATCCATATCTATAGTTGTTTTTTCTTTCGTCTTGTATTTCATTCTATAACAGTATAATTAAATTAATACTAATCTGAACACGACGAAATGAAATTCAATGCGCCAAGGCTGCGAAACGTCAATGTATTATTTTAAGTGATTCGTTAACTCGACTGTCAGTGAGATATCGGTGCTCTATAAGAACAAAAAATTAAAGATCAAAAGAAAAGTATCTAATCGTTACGAGTGCTTAATCACTAAATCTCGGTGATATTGCACGTTTAATTGAAATTGTGAATAGTTGCATTTCTGCAATTTCAATCAAATATATTTCAAAAAATTTTCAAATGCTAGTAAGTTAGCAAAAAAAAAAAAAAGAAAAAAAACAATAAAAATAATTTAGGCCGAAGAAATGAGATACAATTATTTACGGTATTAGGAGTTATTAAACGAGCGGCTAATCCCTCTGCCGTTGATTACAAGCCATTCCAATTCTGAACGAACAATATTGACCTAGAATGCAAAAACACAGCAGAAGACAATGGGGTTATTAAGATGAAGCTTGCGCGCGCGCGTGTTCCGTCTACGTAATGCAGCTTCAGATTACAAACCAAAGCACACTGACGAAGGGAGAAGCGGGGGGTGGAGGGAGGCAAAGAGATTGCAAGGCAGCACAGCTTAAATGTGACGCGCTAAATGAGCGTGAAAATGCGTCGCAATTGCATGCACTGCTCCTTTTGCGAAGAGATTCGATGCATGTATATTTTATGCTTTTTAGAGTATAGCTAAACGAGCTTTTAGGTAATGCACGGCGCTTACTTGCGACTTTCAGCTTATACACGCGTAATTGAAAATATCGAATCTCCCAACAAAAGAGATCATTTATTTAAACTGTAACCCGATTCGCGATAATTTATAACGTATTAAATTACACGGAAAGTCTCTCTCTCTCCACCTTCATAGGATCATCGAATCCGCATTAATTTTCCAATATATAAAACTGCCGAAAATTCATATCAAATTCCCGGTGTTCCTTCTCCGCATACCGCGCATATCTCCCTTTAAAAAGCATCTTTCGAAATTCACCAAGTTAAAGAGAAAGAGAGAGAAAGATAAAAAAGGATAAAAAAGGCGGAACAAAACGTCTCTCGTCCACTCTAAACGTGTTTCGCTGCTCGAGACGCAAACGCATAACTCTATAGTCAATCAACTCGCGTAACCGGGCCAAGCGGTAAAAACAAATGGCTGGAGCGCGTTACTCTTTATTGTCGGTTGTCTAACAGTATAGTGCAGCCAGTGCCGTTTACCAAAGAGATCCCTACACACACCGGGGTATAGTAGCCGGGAGAGGGAAATCCGGGGCGGGAGGGGGGATAAAAATACTTGTGCGTCGTATATAAAGCGGCGATCGGTAGCGTTGGCTTTTTCATACCTCCGCGTGCTCTTTATCTCGGCTCTACGTGCTCGGATTGCGCTCGAGCCCATGCGGGACTCTCTCTATTCCAAGCAGCGACTTTCCCAGAAAGCCGCTGCGCGGGGATTGATCCGTTTATTGAGGTGTAAAATGCGCCTTTAATTGGTCGGAATCGCCGGGCTCTGGGGAATATCGGTATTAACGGTGCACCACCGCGCCTCTCTTTTGCCACTGTTAACTTCCTTGCGGGGAAAATATTGTTGCGATTGAGAAAATGCCTTTTCTTACATACTTGCGCGCGCGCCTCTGCAGCCGATAATACGGGAGAAAAAAGAATTCCGCGTCTTATTTCGTATTTAACGCTCATATTAAGCTCGTTCGAGATAAATCCGTCGATGGGCTTATCTGCGCGATCGCTGCGCGCGATTAGCCGCGGCTCGAAAAAATTCACGAGCAACGAGTTCGATATCTCCCCTCCCTCAGCTCCGAAATTCCTGCAGCCTGAGTTATAAAAAGCTTGGAAAAAAGGCTGTTGAGCGCGCGCGCTTTGCCGGAAAACGGCATAAAACACCGTCTCCCCCTGCCAACTTCGCACGGAGTGCGCAGATAAAACTCGCTGATCTTAAAACTCGAGAGATTCCAACGATTACAACGGCTCGTTCCGCTTTACGCTCGAGCTTCCTATACACCAGCCGGCAATGGCAACGCAGCATTTCAAAACTCCCATCTAAGTCCTCTATCTCTCTCTCTCTCTCTCTCTCTCTCTCTCTCTCTCTCTCTCGCCCGAGAGATAGCCCCTGCCCAGTGGTGCCTTACGCGGACGCATTAAAAACAAAACCGATTTTCGTTTAAAGCGATAGAGCCGCGAGAGTTCGAGTCTTAACGACTGTCTCGCGAATTCGTAACTGCCTGGCGAAGGGCTTGCTATAACACGAGTGCGTCGACTCTCGAGTCTTTATATCTGATCGAGGCGCGTTAAAGCCGTACGCGTGTTTCTGTGTGTTTCTGCATGCTGTTAGATCAGCAAGCTCAGAGGCGGAGCAGCGTGACTTCCTGTTCCTTAGGCGCGCATAGGTGAAATTGCGCTTTCCTCGATGCTCTACGCCCCCCGAGATATGCGCGTAGGACTCTCTTTCTTCTGCACTCCCCAACACGCGATGTCTTTATATGGGTCTCTCTGCTGTGTGCTTACACGGAAACGTTTATTCGTATGCGTATGTAGAGATCGATTGCCGGGCGTGTATGCACGTACTACGTGATTATCGTACACTTGACCTATAAAAACCGAGTGACTTTTGTCGCGGTTTTCCAGGTCGTTTATTATTGGAATGCGTATACCGCCGAGATATACGCGCGTGTAGGCGCGCGCGCGTATACGTACGCGTCGTTTTCATCTGCTCGTTATATCGCGGATTTCGGTGATCGTAATTGGAGAAACGAAATCATCAAACGCGATTTTTTATCCGAACTATATGAATTTTCTACGAAAAAATCTCTAAGCTTCGAGAGCTTCGCATGGGACTTCGTTTTTTAACGTCAGCCGATAAATAATACTTTCGACTATCAAACAAACATACCCTGTGCATTTATTATTCGCGTTTAAATTTACGCCCTCGTTAATCTCGCCGGACAGCAGTAGGGGGGGAATTAGGCTTTCTCGTCGAATTTTTTCGTTTGTTTCGCCGCTGGATTTTCCAACAAACGAAAGCAACCGTTACATCAGATACATACGTCGAGTTGGCGGTGGCCGAGGGAGGTCCGGCTTCCGTTTGCCGACAGTTGAAACGGCGTTTGATAGATACAGCGTAACGCTACTCCGCAGTCCAAATGTGTAATTTCAGTCGCGTTGCATACACGCGCGCAACGCCATTGTTTGTGCGTTCTATACGAACGCTATGCAGCTCAAGTCCCTGTCTACCGGGTTCTCCTTCTTAATATTCATTAAACGTTTAAATTTAGCGCCGATACGCTCCGCACTGTCCGCGGTCATTCGTAATCGTCTTGGAGCATAAGCTCGCTTTTCCACACCTCCCCTTCTCTACCAGTTCCCGTAGATCTCTTAGAGAACAGCGTGTTTGCGGTTTCAAATGTAGCGTGAAGAAAGCGCGCGATCTCCGGCGTTACTCTGTGTGTATATACGTGTATACTTTAGAGCGTTAACGCTCGTTTCGCCCTTGATTCAAAAGCTAAAACGTGACTCAAATTGTAATTTCGCGAAGAACGTTTGGGCTTAGTGTGTATACGTATACAGATAGATCCTGTGCCAATCCTTTCTTGTTATCGCGCTTGGGATATATTTATATGCATTACTGATGTCGACTTCTCAAGCCGAGTGAAAGCTTTCCCACACGCGTTATAAATTATACGAACAAAAAATATTGTTTTATCTGAGTAATATAAAAGTTGAATAAAAAGAAGGATTAGAAAAATCTTCCTATCAAGTAAATCTCCACCGAACATGGGAATGCATGAGTGCCGGAGAAGGAAAATAAATAAATCCGTACTTTCCAGAAACAACACTTTATATATATATTTGACCAATTACGTATAAATAAAAAGCCGAAATTAACCGAAAATAGCCTCGTCAGAGTGCTTTTAAAGCGTACGGCAAAGGGTCGCTCTCCATTTTTCCGCCTCGTCAGCCTCGTAAATCAGCGGCGCACTTGTGTGTGCGCGCGCGCGCCCTGTCCGTAGTATAATATTGTCACCGTCATCAAAATCATAACCGCAGCGCGGGGGGGAGAGAAGATGCGGCGATCAAACTACGGCCAGCCTCGAGCTTCATCACAGGTGGGATCGTCGTCGGCCGTGAGCGGGCAGAATTCCTCGTTCGACAGCCGGTCCAGGTCGTAAATGTCGACAGCCGGACGGTAGGGCAGCTCGCCTACAGCCACGCTGCCCGCGGCCGCCTCCTCGCTCGCGCTGCTCTGCTCCTCGTCGAACTCGGAGAAGTCCCGGTCGTAATCCCCGTAGTCCTCCTCGCCCTCCTCCTCCTCCTCCTGCTCGTTGTTGTCATTCCTCCGCTTTCTTGGAGCAAAGAGCGGACCGTTGCGTTGCGCAGTCGCTTCTTCTGGCCGCCTCGCGCCGATCAGCGGTGCGCTTTTTGTACGGCGCTTCTTGCCGCTTGGCTTCTCTATCGGCTTTGGCCTTTCTCCCGCTTCTGCTGCTTCTACTTCTTCTTCTCCTTCGTCGTTGTTAGGCTTTGAAGTTGGAGCTGGCGATAAATCGCGTTCCGGCCTTCCGATGCGCCGTTGGGCAAAGTTGTGGTCTAGGTCGTTTTCAGATTCGCTTTCCAGATTTGATAATTGCCCCGGCTCCGACGATTCATCCTCGGACTGCGCAGATTGATTAGTCTCGGATCGTTGAACCGCGGCGTTTGATCTGAAAAACGTGGAGATTCGAGGAGAAATGAAATTTATTACTTTTTTTGTTTGTTTTCAAATAGAAATAATACAAATAGTTGCTTTTTTCTGCAAATAAAAAAAGTAATAAAAAAACAACAAAGTCGTATATTAAAACTTTTTTTTTGCAAAATATAGCAGGGCATTTTATTGCATCGCACAACAAATAATGAAAATAAATGAAAAAAAGCAAAACAAATAATCCTAATCACGTGCAATTTTCCAATGGCATTGTTTACCCAGAAGTCGCCCATAACAAGCCAATTAAACGCGTTCTCCCTTGCCCGGCTGAATGTAATAGAAGAAAAGAAAAAAGAAAGAACAACGAGGCGCAAAACATCAACAGTTAGCCCTAAGTACCTCTGCCATTAGCCAAAACCCCGTTCTTTTCCCGATAAATCTCCGGCGCGCGGCTAACAAAGCAGAAACGACGCGTGCAATCCATCTATATGTACGTATATATATACAATATGCCACATAACAGGGATCATTACTTTATCGCCTCGAGCGAGCCGTGCTCCCGTTGATCGAGCGCAGGCTCCCGAGCATGGCCGTTCGATCGGCGGCTCTGCTGGAATGCCAGCTCTTCGGCATCCACTAACCCAACGACCTCCTTTCCCCGGCGCTTCTCCTCCTCCGTCTCGGCTGCTGCACCTGTCCGTCGCTCGTCGAGATCAAAGCCCGGCGCCGGCACACTTTCCTCCTGCTTCGCCGCTAACGCATCGACGGCCGAGCAAGACATCCCGTCGCCGAGGCCGCAGGCCTCCAGGAGACGCTGCTGGGCGGGACCGGCCGGGTCGGCAATCCCATTGCCGGGCTTATCAACCGCGGCGTAGGCGCGCACGTCATCCCGCATCTTCGGATTGCGCCGATATTCGGCCTCGAGGTAGCGCTGGAACTGGTCCTTGAATAATCCGTCGATCACCTTCCACAAGCTGCTGCTGTACCAGCCCACCACGCTGCATATCACGAAGCCGCGGAATATCAGGGCGAACATATTAGGCAATTTTTGCCCTCGACTTTCTTAGCTGTACCAGACCACGGGGATTACGGAGGGGCAGGAGGAGGAAGGGAGGCCCACTCGTCTGTGTCGCTCCTGTGCTTGCAAGCCTGGGACACACGAGTTTGCCGAGAGCTTACGGCTTTGTCCGATGCCGAGGGCCAATTCCGTGCCTGGGCAAACAGTGCGTTTGCCGTAGTTGATGAATTTATGATTGATATTGATTGCCCCGAACGGCAGCAACAGCTGGGCTCTCTCGTCCTCCCTCTCTCCCTCTCTCTCTCTCTCTCTCTCTCTCTCTCTCTCTCTCTCTGTCCTGCACTTTTTTATACCGTCTCGTATCTCTTATTCGTAATTAATAATAATAAAATTTTAGAAGCTTACGTACATTAATAGGTAACAGTTGTAAGCTTAGCTCGACGTTTATTTTATATTTCAAAAGCTTTCCATTGATTATTCAGTTCGCCAAAAGTTAATAGCCCGCAAGTTTAATCTGTAGCTTATGAATATTCTATTTATTGGAAGAATCAAAGTTGCTCGAACTAGCGAGCCTGCTCGATCGTTATTAATCGAAAGTGAAAAATCTATGATTTTTTTTCCGCACTGTATACCAGCTGAAAAATAGAATCTATCTATATCAATGTCGCGCGTCTAAAAATACGAGCGTCCGCTTGCAATACATACACACAGAAAAGTCTGAGGACCTGGAAGCTCAAGGCTTTTTCATCGATCACAAAACGACACACAAAGACGTCATGCACATGTGGCCTTAGAATCATGGAAATAATCAGTTTTCCACGCAACGGCTTCGAGGATATACCCTCTCTGTGTCCGTATCACAAGGAAAGAAAAAGAAGGAGGGAAGGAAGACGACGGCGAATAAACGAAACGGTCTTACAATGGAGGAGAGATTCAATTTCCAAGATAAGGCCCCTTTCTTGTCCGGTCCTCTCTCTCTCTCACTCGTCCTCGCCGAAGATGGACTCGCGTATTAGGCCAAACATTTGGCTGATGTGGGGCCAGGCCATCGTAACGAAGACGAGTATGGAGTTGGCGATAACGAAGAGTCGCATGGTATCGACGCCATCGCTCGAGCGCAGCCACGTGGTGAAGCCCTGGTTCTCCGAGTCGTCGTCGTCGGCGATAACGACCGGGGCTTTCTTGCCGCCTCTGCCTCGCCTCGGCTCCTTAGCGCCGCTGCCGAATTTTCCCTCGGCCGGCTTCTGCCGCTGGTTCTTGTTGTTGTTGCCCGGGTCTTTGGCGTCGAACGCGATGTGCTTCTTCGTTCGAGTTTCTCGTCTGCAAGCATACCGGGAAAACAAAAAATATATTGTTAATATATTGCGTTGCGAGGTATTGAAATGGAAAATTGCTCTCGTGTATGTAAATGATCGATCGTTTATGGGTTTAATCAATGACTTGTCGAAACATCAGTGGTCATCGTTAGAAACGCCACCTTATGTCGCCCGATACATGTAATACGTTACTCCCAATTACATCCTCGTATACATACAAATATTTAAATGTGTATACGTCAAGCTCGTGTATATCCCCCTCTTTCTAAAGTAGCTCGTAAGGTCCTTCTGCCGACCGCTCTTGTAAAATAAAGGTACGAGCGGTGCGTCCCAAGCAACAGCTGCGCGTGCCTTCCTTTTTTTTCCACTTCCGCATATACTTTTCCGGCTTGCCTTACACGCACAAGCGCGTTGGCTCTTAGCGCGCGCGCGAACGCCAATAGAGAAAAGATCGATTTTAATAAATTCCCTCCTCCCTCTCACCGAGAAACCTCCCTTAGGCACTTCCCCAATTCCTCTTTCGCCGCGTTTGATGCCGAATCCATCTGTGAAATAAAATCGTACCCGCGAAGAAGTCGGCTTGGTATATGAAATATGCGTGCGCGGAAAAAAGTTAAAGAACGGATGAACGAGCGTGTGTTCTTGGCACAGGAATTTTTTGGATTTTGCGCGTCTACGCCGAACACATTCTCTCTCTTAACTTCGCTTTTATTGAGTTATTTTTTTTTGTTCGATGACGAGGCTCTCAATAAATGGAACTTTTTATTATTATTATTTCGAGAAAGAGCCGGAAGTGTTTTACTTGAGAATTCACTTTCCTTTTTTTCCATTTCTCGCGTAAGTTGAACACGCCCAGATGCGCAAACAAATATATTCGTAAAGTACGTTAGCTTCGATCTATATATATTAAAGTACCACACATACATGCTACACACGTGCCTGCTGTTATTTCGATTTTTTACAAGGGCTCGCGACGTACACACAGAGAGATAGCATGACTTACACCGAAACAAAACTATAGCAGAAATAAAGCTCTAAAAACCAAGCGCGAATATAGTACTTCGCGCAGAATCGCATTTTCCCGAAGCTTATCGAGCCAAAGTATAAATCCTGATTTTTCCCAGCGCGCGGGATCATTCCCGTCGTTTCCCAGAGAGCAGCGAACGCGAGGATCTTTTTTTCCCCTCGGTTCAAAGGCGAACGACGTATATCTACGCGCGCCGTCCAGTTAAGCAAAAACGACTGTATGTGTGGGGGAGAGCAAAAGAGCTTGGAAAAAAGGCCGGCTCTTAAAGGAAGCGAGCTTTTACCAGCCAGCGCACAGGTACATACATATCGACGAATAGACGGTAGCAGGCATAGGGGGAGGCTGGCGCAAGGCAAGCGAGGCAAATCAATAGCCACTCGAGGGAGAGAGAGAGAGCGAGTGAGTGAATCGAGCGAGCGGGCCTCAGTGGCGCTCGCCCAAATTGAAATTTTGCGCCGGTCAGAATCCGATAAACGAAGCTCTCGCTATCTTCGCGGCTGGACGCCACCGGCCTCTCCGTTCTTTCCCTCATTCCCCTACGGTGCTACTCTCTCCCTTTAACGATGTCAAACGTGACTGCCCCCGCCGGATTCTAGCCTCTCTCTTTCAACCCTCTTTCGCTCTCTCGCTCGAGAGCGCGAAATCTGTGGTCAGCTGCTGCTGCTGCTACTGCTGCCCAGGCGAGAAATAGCTGCTGGGCTTTCTCACCCGCTCGCGCCCCCCCCCCCCGGCCACCCGAACACGCCGGTCTAATGTTATCAGCGGGAGGCAGACTTGCACATATTGCATTCAGCGAAATTCCAACTCGTCCCGGCCTTATTTCGGCGAGCGCGGCCGTTGTAGGCTCCTCTCTCTCTCTCGACTCTTACTGAAATTTCCCAGTTGTGCCGTTCGCCTTTTCCGTCCGCCGTGTTACACTCGGCGATGTTTTTAGGTAATTTCGTTCCGCCTTCTATACGAGAGGCCTTTTTTTTATTAAAATTTCTTTATTCAAAGAACCAACGTGTGCTTGGAATTAAATTGGGTATCGATTATAAATATTCAAAGTGTGTTTAATCGACTTATCCTTTGTAAAATTAGCGATTTTTCAAATTTTTCCAATTGTTTATGTAACTTGTTTACTTAAGAAATTTGAAATTTACTATTTAGATAATTTTCTCTGTATATTTTTTTAAGCGAATTGTATTTGTTTTTTTCACCAGAACACCAATGTATTTTTTATCATAAACATTTTATTTCCCTCGAATTCCATCTCGTACACTTATCAAACCCCGATATGAATTCCCCGATAATTCAATAATTTTTTTTTGCCGTACCTCCATGAAACTCTTTTTCCCTTGCGCAATGGACAAAAATTTAATAAACGTTCGATCTTCCATCCCGCGGCAATCAAATTACTAAAAAAAAAGAGAAGAGGTCGATATACACTTCTAAAATATCATCCTCGAACCCTTGTTCGTCCCATAAGCGCATTTTAATAACTTCGCCTGTACACCATAATTAATACAACGAATAATCCGGTCTATATCCAAAAATTTTATTACCCTCTTGCCGCAAGCCTGCGAATCCTCTATTCCCATCCAAATCCTCGAGAGCTAAGCCATTATCCCGCTTATTTCTCTCTGCTGTTTATAACCCCTCCCCAGACCCCCTCTCACCCTCGCACTTCTGCTTTCGGATTATCATTCCCAATGGCCTATCTCTCGACGTAGCGACAGTTATATCCCACTTTCTCTCCCACCCCTGCATCCCCCGAATTGCAGGCGCGCTGCCGCAAGAAGTTTGCGTCACATCGCTGGATTAATTGGCGGAAGACGCGAACTAAGCAGCCGAAACTTGTTCGGAACAAGGGACAAAAAAAAAGCTCACGTCAAACTTTCGTCCGATTGTCAATGTTTGGATTAGATAATGCTCGAGTGCTTATACAGTATTGCCGTTCGATTGCGGATGCTAAAAGTTTCGGGAGAGAGAGAAAGCTATAGAAACGAGGGAAATGACGTTTGCGAGAGCGCGCTCCAATTGCCCGTTGAATTGTGGAATGAGAGAGAGGGGGGTGAAAGGGAGGGAGAGGGGTTATCGTCGTATGGAGCTTCGATTCAATTTCATTTCTAAAACGGGAAACACACAAACTGGCGCGCGCGGCACTTGGAGCGTCGCGCACTGTGTCACAATACGCGCTTCGGCAGCTTTTAAGAGCACACTGCAGTCGGAGTGGCCGGAAAGAAGATTGCGATCTGATGGTGGATGTGATGATGCCGGATGAGGGCTGAAAATATAGGTGCACCTGCGGCAATGACTTTTACCCCTTACTTCGGGAGAATCTCGAATTTAACAGCCTCCTCGGTCGTCGACATGTCACTCTGTATTCTCTCCCACTTTTATTCAAAACAGAGCGAGAGAGAAAGCTATGTAGCACTATTGGACGTCAATGGGCGCGCGGGTTTCTCGCGCCAGACACACGGAGCGCGCCGCGCGGCCTGCAGGAAATTGGATTGGGCCAAATATGATGCGACGCAGCTCCTTGACTAAGAGGATATGGCCGTCGGTTACGTAACCTGCATGATCTGAGAGCGATTCGATGCTTTCGTGCTGTCGCGATGCTTCACACACGCACACTATACACTGTCTCGTTAACGTCCAACGGCGGATAATGTATGTGGCGCGCGTCTGAGGCTATTACAATAGACGAATCTGTTTATGTACTTTTCACCAATGACGCAGTGTACGCATTGAGGTAAAATGAAAAAAGGCAGGTTGTTTGTCCTATCGATATTAACCACTGTTGTTTAGAGATTTGGACAAAAACCGAGACTTTGCAAAACGTTGCGCGAATACAAAGGTGTCGATGTGTGTGTGTGTGTTGGGGTTTTCGGTGAACCGCATAAAAACGAAAAGAGAGAGAGAGAAGTGGAAAAAGTGCGCTTGCGGCTTGATTTACGATTTGGGTAGACTCGCAGCGGCGCCGCGAGCAACTGCTTTGAGCGCTCTCGCTAGTTTTCACCTTTTTGCCGAGAGCAGACCGCCGGAGGAGGAGGAGGAAGCGGAGGAAGAGCGTCCGTAAGGTTTCCGTCTTTCTCTCCGTCTCGCTCTCGGCGACTGTTCCATCCTTGTCCTGACTTTGCTGTAATCTCGTTTGGAGACGCCCTACAGCTGCCCAAGGTTCTCATTTATGTTATTCCGCGATGTACGATAAATAAAACAATCGAGAATCTAGTCATAGTTCACCACGCGCATGTTGATTTCCAATAAGTATTACAAAAATGCTCTTAATTACATTAACATCGTCGTAGCACTTGGAATTCAATAAACTCGAACAATTAGCAGAAAAGAGAAAAAAAAGATTGCTAATAGTACATATTCCTACCCGGGATCCGAACTCAAATTAAATTTGTCAAATTTAAAGCTCCGATCCCACACGTATAATCGCTAAGCCAGACAAAGGGAACAAAGCACGTAAAACCCACCATCATATACCTCCCGCAGTCAAATCTAAAATTCAACCGAGTGTGCGTCCTACTCGTGTGATAATAAACGCGACTGTAATTAGGACGCTCGCATCGAACGGTAGAGAGAGAGAGAGAGAGAGAGAGAGAGAGAGAGAGAGAGCTTTGAACTCGCAACGAACGCTCAAGAGTCTTTCTCTCGTACTACATCTTCAATTACGCCGGACTGGGGGGGGGGGGGATGTAGGAAGCTGAGCTAGGCAGGATCGGTAAATTTACGCGGCATCGTTCACCCGCAGAGAGAGAGCGCGCGCAGCTTCGGCGAGAGACTGCTATATCCATCCTTTCGAGATAATGGATTGGCGCGCGCGTCTCTTTCCCGCCGCAACTCGATCAACGTCCGTACTTCCTATCCCCCCTCATTCAACCCCCTATACCTCCGTACATATACCTCACCTCAGCGCGCTCGCGCTCATGTTCAATGGGCAAAGTCTCTGTCCATCCGATCTTCTCTTTTGCACCCTGTCGATACGCACCTTCTCGATTTTCCAAAACGACGTGCCCCAGCTTTTCACTTGCGTTTTTATTAATATTTCATTTTCCGTTTATTTTATTTAGATTTTATTATGCGAATTATATTTGGTTTTGACGCGTTGGATGCACTCGTTGCACGGCATACATAATTCGACGGGTATATCGTAAAAGCCAGTTGTGCAAAAATTTATTGCATTTTTATTTACAAAACGCACGTTCTATTTCACTTCAATACGCGAGACTCTCGAACGTATAACGCTTTTTTTCCCGTGCGTTTTTTAACGCAATTACATCGCAGCCATTCATCACGCGTTCGCATTTCCATAAGCCGTAAAAACGCTGGCATTGATAACCGACTGTGCCTTATGTTCGAGCGCATATGACTCGCTTATAACCGGACTACTCGCACCGTCTGCTGTCAAATTAATTGCTAATCACTTCCGCAATCAGTGTCATAGTGAGCGAATCTTCTTTTTTAAAAAGAGAAAAATCGCCTACAGCGCGAAAATTACTCTGTTGCCTCTGGGATCGCTACATAGTACGCCTAGCGAAGTGGATGCTGCGTTAAGAAGAGACGAAAGTAACGAGGGAAGCTAAAGGGCTTAAAGTTCAGGAGAGAAGATCGCGAAAGATTTTAAACTTTAGAAGAAGCTCGATGGTACGTTATGTATAATATAACGTAAAGGGTATCAAGCTTACCCAGGCCTCCGGCTACGTTACATATACTATAATTTACCTCGCGATGCATAGTTGTTTCATCTTCTTTTATCCTTTGCTTATTTTTCAACGGTAGACACACATTTTTTTCTATTAAAAATTACAAAGTTCTTCATCGTCATTTTCCAAATGTTGATGAAAAAGAGAGATATTTGCAATTTTCATCGGTGCTGATTGCAAAACTTTTCTCGTGCTTGCTTAATATGGTTTCGTAAACGGTGCTCTCTCTTTTAACGAAAAGTCGAAAAATAAAAAACGCGCCCGGCGGACCGTAAGCTCCTGGTTTTCCTAAAATAATTTCGTAAAGCATAACTGCAAAGTAATTACAAACAGTTAACAACTCGGCAAAGCTGTCGTTGTGTGCACATACATACCTGTAGACACACACATGAGCACTCATACACATTTACATACGCGGTTGCGCAGTTAAAATAAAGCAAAATTCCGAGCCGCAATTATTCAAGCAAGAGGCTAGTGGAGCGCCGAGCGCAGAGAGAAGACGCGAGAGCATAAACCGGTAGCCGCGTATGCAGTGGCTTCGCGGCGGTGTATACATACGCCGGCGTTGTGCTTGGTTTCGCGTTAAGACACGACAACGAGGCTCGACGACGCGCGCAAAGTCACCGGCGGAATATTAATTTGTCCAGAGAGAACGAGCGCGCGCGCGCTTGTGTATTTCGCAACGCTTCACATGTACATGTGTGAGAACATTTATCGCGGCTTGACACACGCGCGTCTCCCTGGTTTAGAGAGAAACGCCGTCTAAAACATTCTATTATGTCCGAAAGAAAATGGACTTTTTCAGAGAGGGAGAAAAAAAAGCGCACCACCAAAAATTCGTTACTTTGTTGAAAAACTTTTCTCGAAGTGCCTCTAGAGCATACAATCCTGGACATATCGAGAGCACAAAGCGCTTTACGACGTGTATAGCCCATACATCCCGGCTCTTTTTCTATACCGAGTAAGAGCGAGGCAATCAAACTCGCCGCAAGCACATATAGCAGTTAAAATCAAACAAGCCCCAATGTTCTCTTCCAGCCACGCGCGCTCTCTTTCTCACATGTATATATATACGAGAGCCAGTTGGTTTCACGTCTATATGGACGGCTGCGAGTACTCCCCCGTTTGCTAGAGGTCAACAGAGAAAAGTCAGCGCGGAGAACGGCGCGTGTATTTGTCCAGTAAGGACCACCGCCCACCCAACCCCTTTACGCCGGTACCAAGATAAATCCAAAAGTCGAGCAACAATTGCGCTTAATCCCTCTACGTACGGTACAGCCGGGCAAAATATATATAAACGTCGGCGAAAACTGCTGAAAATTTTCTCAGCGGCGCAGAGTGAGTGAGAGCGGGCCAGTCTGTTGCAGCCTCGAGCCGACATTTTGTTTATAAGCACCCCCGCTTTTCTGCAGAGAGAGAGAGAGAGAGAGAGAGAGAGAGAGAGAGAGAGAGAGAGACGCTCTCCCCAGGCGGTTGAGATTATTTCAAAGCTGCGGTTGGATGGTTGCGCCTTTTGTCTGCCCCCCTCCCTTTCTCCTCACCCCCGGATATATTCAACGGCTCGGTGCTCGTTCTCAAAGAGTTGCTGCTACCCCCCGCGCCCCTCCTACCCTCTACCACATCGTCAATAGTATTTTCAAGCTTGATACGTTTCTGGACTGCGTTACCCAAGGAGAATGGTGTTTATATAGTTATGTGCGGACGTTTCAGTAAGCGAGATAAGTACGGCTCTGTGTATGAGCTGCGGAGAGAGAATTTAGGAAGGATGGAATTTAGGAGTCGATTATGAACATCGACGATCTTTGCTTGCGCTTTAGTTACACAAGTGTAACCATTAGAATATGCTGAAGTTATTGATTTTCGGTAGGAAATGAGGGAAAATATTTCTTGTTTCTTTCTATTAAACAAGAAAGCTCTAATTTAATGCTTTTATGGACGTTAGAACTCATTAAGATATTTTGTACGTCGTTCTAATAAGCATTTTAACAATAGATATAATGAGAATGTAACATCTCTCTACTTATTCGTCCTCGACAGAAATTTCTTTCCAACAGTCTTTCAAATACACTGTTAAAAAATTTCTTAAACTTACAAACATTTCGATACGATATCATGACTTTACATTCAAAACCAGTGTTTGATACTAAAATTAAAGTAAACATGTCTTTAATTTAAAAATATTTTGAAATTTCAAAACGTTTATCAAATTACAAAACGTACTCTGAAAATTATTTTAAAAAACCAGTTTTTGATTAAAGAATTAATAAAATGGGTTTGAAATTTATAAGTCTTCAAATTTTCAAATGTCAACCTTTGCAAATGCACATTAAAAATAAAATTTTATCTTTAATATAATTTTTCCATGAAAGTTTTATATTTGCATTTCAATACTAATGTTTAAAAGAGCTATAAGTACATATCTTTCTTAAATTTCCATAAACAGTCATTAACGATAAACTAAAAATCATGCTTTTTTCAAAATTGAAATATCATATTTAAAATTACTAAACTGTATAGTAATAGTATATTATGACACTGGCGGGAAAATGATTTTTTAGCGCATAGGACGTTTTTCGCCCGAGCGAAGCGAAGGGGAAAAATTCTATGCGCTAAAAAATCACTTTCCCGCGAGTGTCATACGATATTTTATACCACGAGAGCCTAAAAATCATTTCAACGTTGCGATTTTTAGGTTAGAGTGGTATAAAAGTCATAGCATGGAAGGAAATGGTAAAGCAAGTTATCAAATAATCCGTTAGGTGGTGCATAGCTTTCGAGTACAATTCGCAAGTGCCTACGTATCTCTGTTGTTAATAAGTAAGAAAGTTTTATGTTCAAAGAAGTAAATGCTTGCGTGCATAAAATATACATAGAATTAGGCAGTTCGATAGAGGAAATTAGATGCGAACTATGGTTGCTATAGATAGGTTTAAGATAGAGTTAGATTCAATATTATTATTTCATATATTAAAATTCAGTCAAGTAATAACTTGTAATCTCTCCGTCTTTTTATTTAAATTATAGATAGATATACATATAAATTTTAAACATTCTTTAAAATGTAAGCCCAAATCTTTTTAAAATTTTTGAATTAAAATTGCAATACACAGTTGTAAATTTTAAATACCGTATTTGAACTTCAAGTAATCCCTTACGTCAAATAACTATGATCATGATTATGTTTGTTGTATCATCTGATTATATTTACCCTACCGTACAAGTAAGTTCATAGTATGATCTTATTATAGTTAAACTATCTCCATACTATAATTATACCATAATCGTTTTATAATTATATTATAGTCATACTGTGCTCGTACTATAATATTATTATACTTCAAACTATTCTCATTTCACAGTAAGCATATACTTTCATTATAGTATTACTATAATATTTTGGAACAGTTAATTTATATTTAAAATATATCTAATTATATTTGGATTATAGTTGATGATTATAATTTTACTATGGTTTGATTATACCCTGATTATACCCCGATTATACTCTGATTACACCCATACTATATTCCCACACTATGTTCACTAGAGTGTAGTTTATTATGTGGTATTTTCGCGTAATTATAATAGGTGATTATGTTTACATTTTTTTATCATGATAGTACTTTCAATATGCTGATTACAGTCTGGTTACATGATGATTATGCTATGATTACGATTACTTTAAGTACGAATATTACAGACTGATAAAGAATATTTTTAATGGATTTAATATCACTTTGAATGTGATAATTAAATATTTAATATATAAAAATATCAAAAAGTAAAGTGGTGATCTATGAACAAATGTATTTTGATAATATGCAACGATAAGGCATAGTCACCCACAATTTAATATTATCTGAAAAAAAATGTTTTAATAAAATATGAAATTATGTAGTTTATTTTTAAAAATAATTATTATAAATAAAAAAAATAACTAACAATATCAAAGATATCTGTGGAGATATTTCTCCAATTGATCTCTCATATCTGTCACAAAATTCTTCAATTTTGTCCCAGTTCTCTTTGTGGCATTTGAATTCTATCGTGATTCTTCCGCCGCTCAAATAAATATTGAAATGCTTTTTGATTACCGTAAGTAAAAATAAAAATGATCTTACGAGTCTATTCATTTTTCTTTTTTTAGTTTAATTTTTTTTTCTCTTTCGAAGGTAAACTAAATTGCGAAGCTAGTATGCTCAAACTTTTCTTGTTGCCTAGCAACGCTCGTTAATTTTTAACACAAGTGAATGTTGTTCGGCAATATTCGCGTTTATCAGTTATGTATAATAACGTATATATAACTAACAAACGCGAACATCACCGAACAGCAACAAACCTTTATTAACAATTCACAAGCGTTGATAGGTGATTTTAAAAGTATGAGTGAATTAGTAATCATTTAAAATATTCGTAATTACGGCATAATCAGGCTGTAATAATCGTATAATCAGTCTGTAATTAGGCTGTAATATTCGTACTCAAAGTAATATTATAATCATTCAAAAATATTTGTAATCGTAGCATAATCAGCATGTAACGAGACTGTAATCAGCATATTTGAAGTACAATCGTGGTAAAATCATTTTAATATAAACACCGATTATTATCGCGCGAAAATATCACATAATATACTACTTATATTTTAATCAGAATACAATCCGACTACAATCGTGATTTTAATTTTACTACAATTAGGATTATAGTTATTTTTCGTAAGGGCTAAATACCATGGTTTATCATTATTAAAACTATCAAAGAATGCGTCAGTAAATGTTTTGAAAACTCCTAATAATATACAGTGCATATAATCAACAGATAAAGAATCTACTATGCTGAATAAAGGTATCAAGGATACTATAGATCTTCCGTTTACTCTCGTTACTGGTTTATTTAATGTTTCTGCTTCTGTTGCTCTATTCATATGTTCTAAAAGTGTTCGTCGTTTACCTACGTGGCCAGGATAAACTGTAGTATGCCCTCTTCCAACCTTTACAATGATTCCTTTGTGGTCACAGTAAGTGCAACCATATTTTCCATTGAATTGCTTATTATTTACAATAGGTTTAGCAACTGAATCAACTGGACAACATATTGTATGAAACTTGATATTTACATTTTCACCATTTACATTTCTTGTTACGCCATTTTCATGAAGCTTATCCAATTCATCGACAAATGGTTGCAGAAAAGATTGCATTTTTGGCTTGTCTTTTCCAATCCAAACCACAGTAAGCATCATATTTTTTCTTCATTCCAAATATGGTAGCTTATTAATACATATGTAAATAGGCCACATAGATAAATGAGAAGACTTGTACAATTTTACCCTATCTGTATTAAATTGTAATGTCTAGTCATTATCTTGTATTAGTTTTTGTTTTCTCAGTTTCTTATAGTAACTTCCAGTAGTTATGTTAGATAAATCTTGATTTTCTGAAAAATTATTATTGTTTCGTATGATCTTATTGTATTTATCACTATTTACAAAACTTTGTAATTATGGTTCTAAAGGGATTTGAATAAAGTATGAATTATATTATGCAGTAATTTGGCATCGTATTCTTGTTTGCATTTGTTGCATATTAATTCATTTTTTTCGACACATTCTAAAAGAGACGAACATTTCTTATCTGGACAAATGTAATGTAGTTTAATATTATTATGCGTTTTATAATTCTTTGAAATACAGTATTTTGATTTTAATATTGGTCTGAGTAAATGACAATTTAACAATTCTATTAAATCTGTTAAAGCCACGTCCATCAAATGATGCCTTTTACAAAAATTCAATAACAATAATTCACTTTCTTCAAGAGTAATAACGCTTTCTTCATATGATATATCTATCTCCTGAAATATTTATTTTGTTATTAACTCAAGCTTTGAGCATTATTTGATTATTAACAGTCATAAATGTTATTAAGTGACTCTGAGGCTCCACGTATTGGCAAGTTTTCATAAATAATCAACTATAATCCAAATATAACCAGAGTATAGTTGTACAAAATTTTTCAAAACCATAGTCATCATTGTCAGACTATAATGATTGTATTAGCCTACTATGATCGAGATATAGTCGGAATATAGTGTGGGTGTAATCAGAGTATAATCGGGGTATAATGAGGGTATAATCAAACTATAATCGGAGTACAATCAAACCATAGTAAAATTATAATCATCAACTATAATCCAAATATAATCAGAGATATTTCAAATATAAATTAACTGTCCCAAAATATTATAGTAATACTATAATGAAAGTATATGGTTACTGTTGCTGATACAGTTCTAATTATTATGCGCTGTGGCAAGACGTGCCTAGTCTTGGAGAGGAGGTAGGCTAGGGCCGTGTTTTCTGAGAAAAAGGGTTGGGGTGAGAGGGAAAATGCCCCTCTTGCTGCCAACAGCTTAGGCACTTATTTGATTTTTGAAAAAGAAGTCGTTGCCAGGCGACTGAGTTAGTTTTATTAATTCTTTTTGATTTTTTCAAAAAAAGTTGCATTCTCCTTCGAGCTTGCGATAAAAGCTCATCGATTGTAAAAAATAACTTGAAAGAATTATATAAAAGTTAATTTAAAATAAAGAAACTAGTAGTATATCTTTTCGGAACCGGCAAAGCTTTTTCTAAAACTTGAACAGCAACAGTTACTGTGTAATGAGAATAGTTGAAGTATAATATGATTATGATACAATCATAGTATGACTATAATATAATTATAAAATAATGGTATGATTATAGTATGAAGACAGTTTAACTATAATAAGATCATATTATGAACATACTTGTACTATAAGGTAAATACAATCAGATGATACTATAAACATAATCATGATCATAGTTATTTTACGTAAGGGATGAATATGTGTTTGAAATTTAATATTATTTTTATAAGTTTTATGTTATTTTCAAATAAGTTTTGAATATTAACATACGCTTTTGTAGCAATACTTCACATACTATTTTAAAATGTGAGCATTGAAATTTTTAACAGTGATATACACATACATCCTCTCAAGAGCTATATCAATATGAACCCAATAACTAATGATAAATAGACTCTCTTTTTCTCTCAGCCTTTGAAATACAGACGTACAACCAAAACCGTTCAATAAATTCAATACTCGATCCCCTATTATCTGCACCCGCTCACACCTGCACACACAACAAATAACGCGTCCAAAATCTAAGTAGCTTTAAATGAAAAGAATATATCCCGACTTATCAGCCGAACGCAACGCGCGCGCGTTTGCAAACTCGACTTCATAAATCACACTCTCGGAATATATGGCATTCTTAAGATAGTATTTGTGTGAGCGCGGGTGTCGAGACCGTACAAACGTAGAAAAAAAAATCCATGAGGCAAATATTAGCTTGGGCGTCTAGGTCGTTACGTTCTCTTAATTAATTTCTCCAACTTTTACGCCAACGAACACGTTATATCCGTGCTTACGAGAAACTCCGCAACACATAAACTCGCTAATTCGTCCCTGCGATCACTTTTCCATCCTAGCTTCATGTATATCTTTACACGCGTACGCTGATCGCGCGCGCAGAGGAACATAATCCTTACGGCACTTGCCCATAAACTAAGCGTCGCGCGAACCTCCTCGAAGTCCCTCGCTTCGTCATGCCGAGTGTATCCCTGGCCGTCGTCGTCGCTCCCTCTCCTCCTTCTGCATGGACGACTGAGCTACTACTACGACTAGCACTAGACAAGAGAGAGAGAGAGGGAATCCGTCTAAAGCCGGTATTCCCTAGGTCGTACAGCGGCCGGCTACTCAGGCAGCTAGAGAGTGATTGACGCCGAGGGGCTACTTGGGACACGCTAAAGGAGACCGCCGAGATTGATCTGTAATGGAGTTATACAGAGCCGAAGCGAACGTTCCGTCAACTTTGCAGCCAATTTCCTCGGTGACGCGCGCCCGTTGGCGCCCCCCCCCTCCCACCGCGCGAAGTTTCGTTCGATTGACCCGTTTCGACCCGGCTCTCTCATCCTCTATTTTGCGACCACTCTTTTCCTCTTTTTTTCTTCATCGAGCTTCCTGATTAGCAGATGCAAACGATTTTAACGAAGGTAGTAACTTCGATTAACTTGCCGCTGGCTTGATTATTGCCCGTTAATGGCCAGCCCCTCTCTTTCTCTCTCTCTCTCTCTCTCTCTCTCTCTCTCTCTCTCTCTCTCTTCATCACCCAAGTTAGCTCGTTTCGTAGCTAGAATCTTTAGAGAACAGCTCTTATTAAGCTCTTCTGCAATTAGCAGTTTATCGCGTATACGTACTGACAATTTACTCGTTAGCCCACCTCTTTCTTTCTCTCTCCATCCCGAGCTAAATGCAAAATAAATATAAGAGCATTAATTTTAATTAAAGCGAAAACCGCCGAATAAATCGAGGGAAATCCCCATAAATTCATCAACGACATATACATATATTTTTGAAATCCGAGAGCGCGCCAGGTTGGATCCAAAGCGCTAATTGGATGAAGGAGCGGGGGAGGGGAGGTAAGCCCTGGGACACAAAGCCCGCATTTTCCCTACGACCACGACGAAGCAATATACGCGCACGGCTTGATCAGCCAATAGAGATCCATCGGGCAATATAGTCGCGGCGATCTCTTATGCACGAACGACAGTCCGATCAGGTGTACAGCGCTAATGGAAGATTGGAAGCGGAGGAACAAAGCCCAAGAACCACTCGAATCTCGCGTTGCTGCTCTCGGCTATCACGTGGCGCGGAAAAGCAAAGGGGACACAATAGAGAACGAGTCGTTCTCTCTCTAACCGTTGGAATGCGCATACCGATAAGACTTTCCTGGACTTCCCCCCCCCCGGCCACGCCGGTACACGGACTTCTTAAAAAGATACGATGGAAAGTCTCTACTAACCTCGCTCTCTCTCTCGTCTCGATTCCTACTGCATGCATAGAGTCGCTTCAGCGGGAAAGAGAGAAGGAGGGTATAGTACAATACTTTCCCATTATCTGCACGCTCGGACTCTCTTTCTCTCTGTCTCGGGAGCTCGCGGTCTTATCGCAGCTGCGGATGAGCTTTGTAAAAGTTTTGCGGCGCAACTTGTGTCGCCCTAAGTGTGATCTTAGTCTTACGCTTATAACTTCTTTATTTTATACCCTCTGCTTTCACGCGAGGTGTCCAGTTTCACGTATCCCCGGCGATCTCTGCGCGAGAGAGCTACCCCCAAACTCATATCGCGAGTCGTTCATATTTACCCTTTCGCTTGATAACTTCGCCCTTGGACACACGCGCTTCCCTTTCATCGCAGATCCCTTTCTTCGGCTGTCCGGATATCTCGGTAACCCCTTTCCCCGCGTTCTCGTGAACTCGTATGCGCGATACACGGCAGTGAAGCCAAGGATCTCTTAGCTGAACCCAGTGCTACGACGATAAATCAATTTTTAATTCCGCCTCCCAGTGTATACAGTAGGGGGGCGGAGTAGTGGGCAGTGCGCGACTTTAGCATCCTCCACCCACCAGTTCCCAATTGTCAGCGAGAGAGCCAGACTTTTGTCGATATGAAGTCGAGAATAGAATCCCGACTTTGTCCCTGGAGGAAAAGTAACTGCACGCCGAGCTCTCGAGTGTATGTAAGGCAGCTTTGACAAAGGCGACTGGAATTCTTTTTCTCTCCTTTTTCTATCCTGCCTCGAGCCGCTTCCGTGGCCGGATATGCGATTTAAGAGCGTGTCCAGGTCGTTAAAAATGTTGGCTGGGTAAGTTCTTTTGGTATATGTGTACATCCGCGAATATTTTTGTGATTGGAAGAAAAAGTACGTGTGAGTAGTACGGGTATTTAAAAAGGATGGAGTAAAGAAAGAAAGACAGTTGGAAAGGAGGAAAAGGGGTTGGGATAAGGCAATACGTGAAGGAGCGATGGAGGTCAAGGTGTGCACTTACTCACGGGAATGGAGAGTGTTTTTTTTATTCGACGATACGGGCTGTATATACGTGCTGGCTCGGAGAGGGTTGAAGAAGGACCTAGAATTGTGCGAGGTGTGTGGCGTATGATTTATCGCGATATTAGGACGCTTGATGTATTGCTCGGAATTTTTTCGTGATTTAGGACAGAGCAAATTGACAAAAGAATAAAAAAAAAGCAAGAAAACAATACGCGTAAAAACATACATAACGAAAATTGACTCTGCTCTTTTCTCGATATATTTCCAAATTTCGAATGAAAGAAAAAAACAATAAAGCTTGCCTAACTAAAACTAACGCACACACTCGACTGTGTATTTTTTCTTAAAGCCAGAGCCTCTCTTGGCAATTTTTGCATTCAAAAAGGAGATTACGAGACTTCGCGCGCTCGCTCAGCGTAGCCGAGCACAAATCTTTTCCACAATTAACCCAATTAGCCAACAATTCGCAGAAGCTTTGTCTCTCTCTCTCTCTCTCTCTCTCTCTCTTTCTCTCTTGCGGAGCATCATCTCTCCTACTTGAAGCAAGCCAACAAAGCAGCGTGTGTATGTGTCTCTGGTATATACCGTCGTAACTCACAATTTCAACCCAACGTAGTCACACAAAAAAATAATAAAAACGGCGCCTCGAGTAAGCCTCGAGGGCATGGTAAAAAAAGCTCGGACTTAAGCTCCCCTGCTCTCCGTCTCGAGACTCATCTAAGCACGAGGGCCGCTATATATTTCCAAGTTCCAGAGGTGCGCTCTCGGACGAAAGAAGAGAAGCTGCAGATTCTCTCTCTCTCTCTTTCTCTCTCTCTCAAGGAGTTTCATGCGGAGGGTCTGGAAGTTTATCGCGCCGAGGGAACAGTTTGCGCCGCGAATTGCAGACACTCGCTCTAGCCCGGCTATTGGGGGGAGGGGCCGCCTCTTTTTTTTCATTCCTAACTCGACGTTGGAGAAGCAACGAGGTGTCGTCGTTCCTTCGAGCTCGACTTATCATGTCTTTTGCGACGGTTATCATCATCGTTCCTTTATCAACTAGCTATAGAGCTTGCGAAAGTGATACTACGACACCGAAAAACTGATATCCCTGAGAGCATGCACAGCCAAAAAAACGGACGTGGTCGCATCGATCTCGTTTCCTCTCTTTTGGCGAAAGATAAGGGAAAAAGCTGCTGAAATCTTTTGATTTACCGTGAACGCGCCCTTGTCGGCGTACTATTCCGCGGCTTTGTTTGGAAACTATTTTCGTTATTTTACGTTGTTTGTTCGGTTCTTTGGCTTGGTGGGAGTAGGGGGGGGATATCGCGACGGGGGCAAATGGGATTCTTCGCGAATTCCAGAGATCAAACACTTGGGCGTAAATTTTAAGTGCTGCTCTCTCTGCCAAGAAGGCAGGCTTTTCGATGGTATCTAGGGAAGAGGCGAAACTTTGACGGTTAAAAGTTGAACGGTTTTTCTTTCTTTTTTGTTTAACCGTACTGGTACATTAATTGAAAATAGTTTTATGAATTAGATTTAAATAGTAAATTTCATAGTTTTAAAATAATGAAAATGCCACTATTGATATATGTATAGTACTTATTTATTAGCAATAATAAGATTCATTTACACGCGCGCGTTCCCCGTTAATTTCGAATAGACCTTGAAAATACAAATTTTTAGCAGGCATAGCCAATTTAACTGGACAATAAAAAAAAATATTTCCCTCCGGCTTAACGGTTTTAGCCGGGAATATTTAATCATTAATGAGCTGCAACGACAAGCGATAGATGGGACTTGGTGTTGGGCGGAACTCTCACGTTGAAACTGGTCCTCGAAGTTCCCAGACTGTACGGTTCATCGCAGGCCACGGCGTAGCTGTTTTGCTCGTTCTGCACACTCACGAAGTGGATTGTTCCTGCGATTTTAAAACAGATTTATATTTTTTTATAATTTCACAATATTTGCATCAACTTTGCATTAACCCAAAAAAATGTTTGCTAGCTGGTAGCTCTCTTTTAAACGTGAAATTATTCTTAAACACACGATTATTTAGTACGAGCAAAAAAAGAAGGCCAATATTATCTCGAGAGAAAATTGTTCAAACTACACTTGCGTAGTGCTAAGAGCATATTTGATCGCGATCCAATTGTACTTGTTCAAACAATCATGAAAATCTCGACAGTCAAAAGTTGAAAATAGGTATACAACGCGCGCGCTTATATACGCAAAAGTTAATTTGAACAATAATTTCAACCGGCGAATTTCCAGCATCATATATAGCCAAAGAAAGAGAGAGAGGACGAGAGAGAGAGAGAGAGAGAGAGAGACTTGGGTTATGTAACGCCAGGGAGCGGGAAATAATACCCCCGAAAGCCTGACACGCTGCACTCAAAGCTCTAATTGCAGCAGCAGCAGCAGCTCTCTCACTCTCCCGCGACGCTCAAAGGCTTAATTATGTCGGCGCGTGTAATAATGAGCGGCCAAAGTCATCGTCGCACTGTATGACGAGCCCCCCCCCCGGTATACGGAAGAACACGTGTATTTACACTAGTCTCGAGACTGGGCGATGAGTTTTTCCTCCGCCCAGCGTGAAGATTATATGTACACCTCGCTATGCCAAGCACTTTCGGACGGACACTCACCTCGTTCTACGGTCAGCGTTATTGTCGAGCTGTAGACATCGCTGGTGGGATTTGACACTTCGACGGAGCGACGGAAAATCGTTTCGTCTGCACGACTGTTGCCGATCACCAGGTCACCGATGAATCTGTACTCCGGGCGTTTGCCGTCTCTCAATTGTGGCCCCTTTAAATAGTTGGGGTTGTTTTTTTTTTAATTTTTATAAAGGTAATGCAATCTTTTTCATTTGATCTTTTTGCGAAAAAATATTGGTATCCGCGCGGTTGTATTAGGTTAATGAATAGTTTATAAATGGAAAGAAACGTTATTGTTTGAAAAGGGTTCTCTTTTGTAAAGCACACTTATTCAACTGTGATTAAAATTTAAAAATATGTGGGATGAAAATTTTGTGAAACAGCCGAAAATTCATTGAGGATCAGTAGAATATTTATAATAGCAAGTCTAATTAAAATGCCCAAATTAAAGTAGAATTAAATGTCGGGATACGTTGATTTTTTTAGATATTTGCCGATAATTTAATTAAGTTTCAGTAGAAATTTACTTTTTTTTTAATGAAAACTCATACACACTTTTTTGTCGTTTTACATTGACGTTTAACAAATTCAAATACGATTTTAATGAATAAGTAATAAAATGATTAGAACAAAAAATAAATATTATTGAAAAGTTAATAAAATTGGAGTTTTTATACAGTGTCGTGTATAACATTTTGTTATAGGTATATAGTAATATATTAAATTCTTCGTAAGGAAGTTGACGAGTAAATTTTTTTTCGTTCAAAAATCCTAAAAATCACAGAAAAATCTCGATTTTTCGCCTATTCATTACCTTCAGAAATTCACCCGATAAATATTTGAATAAGAGAAAAAAAACGGAAATCAGAGAGTCAATCATTAAAGAGAAAAATAAACGAAGAAAAAAAAAGAACGAGAAAAATAACGGCGGAATATGAAACTCACCAACTGAGCCCTAGTGACAATATCCTTGCTGGTCAGACTGATGGTCTCGCCCTTGCTCTGGGTAATATCAAAAGCGAAGGTGGCCGCCGGTAGTAGGGTAGCCGCGCAGATGAGGGCCCCGAAAAAGGTCGTCGTCGCCGCGTAGCCAAACATCCCGGCAAATGAGTTTTCTCGGTCGGGCCAGAAAGAGAGCTTTGGGTTTTAGTCCGGGGCGCACAGAGCGAGCCCGAAATCCGCAATAACAGCCGTGGCAAAGAGGCCCCGGGTTTTATAAGGCGGCTTATCTGCCCGCGGCCCCCATACATGCCACGCGCCACGAATACAAGAGCAGCGGGCTGGCCCGGTTAGCCTCCGATTATCCTCTCTCTCTCTCTTCAGCCCTGGGGGCGCCCATGTGAGAATCTGCCGAGCGATTACGCGTCGATCTAACATGAACTCCCCCCCTCCCTCTGCCCACCTGCTGGTATCTATGACACTTTGAGGAAGCTCGGCTTGTTTTTATTCACGAGCACTTACGGATACGTGCAGTTTTTGAAAGTTTTCTTTTTCTTTTTTTTTTCGTCGTATGGCCGCGCTGAGATTTGGGTTGTTGATTCAGCGAGCCCGAAGGTTGGGCGCGTGATTTCGAAAGCGTTGAATAATATCCGTGGATCGCCGTTGGAATTCACTTGACGGACGATCGCCTGACGCGCGTATACCATTTAGTTCAATGATTTCTTTTGTCTGCCGGATCGAGGGCGTAAACAAACATAAAAATGTAATCATGCAATCGAATGTGCGCGTGTACTTCTTAAGCATTCGTGATGCGTTCTGGTCTCAATTGTGCCGACGGCCGTGTGGTGAATAAATCCACTCTCGGCATCTCGAAAATTACCTGTAGCTTACGTCGTTTGCTCTATACCTTTCGATAGCTAAAACCTCTTGGAATATTGTATATACTCGGTGAAACGATCGGTTTCACTGCTGTATCCTTATTCCGGGAAAGCGCGTTAAAATTACATAGGGTCTCGAGGAAAAGTCAATATTAAAGGTCGAACTAAAATGGAAATGAATGCTGCGCCGTCGTTCTTGAGCGTAATCGAACTTTTGCTTCGAAATATTCTCAGACCAATGTTGCATAGATATCGATCGAGCGAACAAAAAATAACAATATTTCAATATCACAATTTTATTTTGTATGATCAATAATATCTCAATACTGCAAATATTCTAATAAAATGGTATAATTTTATTGTTTCAGGTAGGCAAAAAGTCAATAACCAAATTTTCATATGGCCTAATACTACGTAAGTAAATAGTCGTAATTAACGATAAAATTAGAATAAAATAAACTAAAAAGACTACCAAAATTGCTAAAATCTTTTCCCCCGCTTTGATTTACCTGAAATACAAAAATAAGCTTGCCTCTTCAGCTCCTTTCAATTTATAAAAAAAGAGCCTTTTTCACCTCGACTTCTGGTTGCGCCTCTAATGCCATTACCACGAAACAGGCCAAGCATCCAAAGTTAGATTACCGAGCGGCCAAATTATTTCAAATATTTGCCCAAAGCCGAGACTTGCTCCGTACTAAGAAAGACAGAGAGAGAGAATCTGCAGAACAAGCGTCTTAGGTCAGCCGAGGGCCGGAATTTGCTCTGTGAACGCCAGGCGCGTCGTCGACGAGAAGAACGTCACCGTCGTCGTCTTCGTCGTCTAGAGGCGCCGCAGAAGCGAGCCTTACACGAAAGGCTTGCGTGCTCGGCGAGAGGCTCGCTCGAGGGTAAAAAGAGAGAGAGAGAGAAAGGAGATTTCGCTCGTCTAGGCGGAAAAAGGGCGCGTCATCGCTCGGGCTGCGGGAGCTCCCGGCCACTCGAACACGTACAAAAGAGCCGTCATTTTTCTGCCTCTTTCGTTTGCTCTAGCTCCGCGCCTCGGGCTACCGAAAAAAGGCAAAGAAGAGAGTCGAGGAGGAGGAGGGACGAAGGAGTGGCCGGGAGGCGATTCATCCACAGGGTCGCGGGGGGAGGGGCGCTTACACGCTATATACTTTCGGCAAAGTTGCGAGAGGCAAAACAAACTCATCAGGCCCCTCGGGTCCCTACCGACCGCTCCTTTCTTGCTTTTTTTTCCTTTCTTCCTTTTCATTCGCGCATCCTTATCCGCTCTCCTTTTCAAACTGTACAGTCCGGCACATTGCCACTCCCGGAGACTTTTCTAAATCTGCACTCCGCTGGACGCGCGTGAATTTCAGACGAGCCAGCATCGGCCACTTGGTCTTTAGTCCTTGCTCCTCTTTCTCATGCCCCTAACCCTTTTTCATTTGGCTACTCTGACTTTGACCTTCCTTTGTTTTGTTTTTCTCTTTGTCCCCCTTTTTTGTTCCTTTCTTGAAAAATTGGCGCGTTTATTTAATCGAACAATTTATTTTTGCGAGAGTTCATTTAATTGCCCGAGAGTGTGATTTATATCCATACATACTAGGTTGGTTCTTCGTGAAATGTTCTCCTTCGATAATGCTTTATTGTTCTAACATCGAGAGCTGAGGCTCAATCATTCGAAACACGTACGATCTAATCACGGCTCTGCGCCTCGGTTACTTAACGAGTCAGCGATAAAATAAAACACGCATATGCTTGTTAGCGGAATTACCGAGAACGTTATAAGGGTACTCAAATGTTGCTGTATCTATACGTATACTCGGCCACTGCTTAACTTACATTATAAATTTGGCTTACGCTTGTGTAAATCCTAGGAGAAAGGAAGAGACTAAAAAAATTTTGAAAACTTTTCAATTTTGAACGTTTGTACAAATTCTGCGGCCGTATAATATTCAAAAATTAATTTCGCAAAATTTTTTCTCGTTCATTCATTGAGAAAAATTATAGTTTTTTTTTTCTCAATTCGCGAAGTCAAAAACTTGAAATTTCAACCCTTTAACAAAGTCGATTTTAAAACTAGTCCTAATCTTCTTAAAATTTTTGTTTTTTCTTTCATCGCATGAGCTTACCCAAAAATTCTCTAAAAAAATCAATTTGCCCCGTTTCGTATAAGAGTATTAAAATAAAAAAATTAAAAAAAAAGCAAACCTCGCGCTGCCTATGCGGGAAGTGAGCTCATTCAAAATTTCTTTTTTCATCGTCATACATCCTACTAAAATAATAACCCAACATCTCCAATAGATTCCCGAGATTCGCATATACCCAGACACACAGCTCTCTTATAGAATCCAACACCGGATCTGCACACTCCGGCCCACATAGAAACAGAGAGAAAAAAGGGAGTAGCACCTGTCCCAGAACGAGGAGATGTCGTTTGGCGGGTGTACAAGCCAGGGGAGGAACAAAAAGTACTCCGCCGATGCGCCGCGCACGTCATGAGCGTCCTCAAGCCTACATCTCCAAAAGAGTCCTCTCGTACGTGCAACGCACCGCTCGGGGGGTGGTCGCGGTGTGGGTATAGGTATAACGCAACAGTTGCGTGGGCGAGCAGGAGGGAGAGAGAGAGCGGGTGACCGAGGGTGGGTGGCCGGGGGCGCGCGCGCCGGCGCTGATATGTCGGGGGGAGAGTAGGGGGATGGTATAGGTAAGGGCGCTCTCGGCGCGGGCGCACTCGGGCACGAAGCGGCAGTGCCATGCCCGCGCCGCGCGCCGTCGGAGCCTTTAACCCGCTGCTCTGCAGCAGCAGCAGCGAGAGTCGCCGCCGCAGTCCGTCGCCGGCGAGATTATCGGCTGCGCTATTTGGCCAGCAGCGAGTTATCAGTTCGCGGCGAGCGCTCACTTCGACAGAGCGACTCATTCGGCCCGCCAAAGTTGTCTCGAGAATGCAACGCCGACGACGGAGCAGCGACGCGACTCGTCGAGGATTCTCCGTTTGCAAGGGACATCTTTAGCTCGCTGCGAGAGAGACGGACAGGGGCTCTAATTGTACGAGATGCTCTCTCAGCGAGTGTGAACGCGCGTGAAGCATCGAGAGCGCTACTCTACGGTTGCTGGATATTTAGCGTACACTTGGTTCGGTGTGTCAGCTTTAAAAGTTGTTGTTGTTTTATTTTTTTTTTATTTTAAAGTTTCTTAATTTGTCAAATCGAACGAAATTTTGATGAACCGTGTGTGCCACAAATTTTTTTTTTGTCGGCTTGTGTAACTTTACGTCACAGCAATTTAGCTATTACAATACAGATATTTATATCCTATTAAATTTTGCGAATTTTCATTTTTTTTTCAACGTCAACGTCAATTTTCAACAGAGAAATTTGATCAATCGCAAAATTTACAAAGTCAAACAGAGTTTCCATATTAGACTTTAAAATTACTTTTCAACACAATAAACTTCATAATGCATTTCTGAAAATTTTCAACGTTTCAACAAATATACGCTCACGCATTTTAAAATACAAATTAAAATTATAATTAACTCCTACTCGCCTACACAGATAATAAACACACGATACAAAAAAAGGACCAATTATTTGCATTTTATTTATTTGCCTTCACCCACACACGCGCACACATACATGTCTGCGATATCACTTATTACCTTTTATTTCAGTCTCTATCTCTTCGTCGATTTAAGTTCTGCATGCCGAGAGTAATCGCGCGCATAGCCGCTCTCTCGGCTAAGGTAGTTTGGCATTTTTAAACCCACGAGATTTCCTGCCTACGTTTTGCGGTTGAGCTTGCACGAGGAGGGAGAGGTATTTTAGTATTCTTTTATTCAGAGGGAATCCATTAAAAAGATTTATGGCCAGTGGCAGCGTATACACATTAACCTGCAAGCTGCGTGAGGATATCTGGATGAGAGGTTTAGGGCTTTTCTCCCTTTCTCTCGCCCCCACATCTCCCCCCCCCCCCTCTTATACCCACACACGGCCTATACTGAAAACATCTTGGCATCGAAAGTAAAAGGTTTTTTCATATAGATAAAGTCAAAAGCTCTACTAGCGCATTTAATCAAACCGCGTGTTATGATGGTGACATGTTTGCAATAAGTTTTTGATTTCGGTAGCGAAAAGTAACGTTGACTTTAATACGAAAATGACGGTTATTCATATCGCACAAATAATCTTAATTATATTTTATATCAAGATTATTTAGTTTTATTATCAATAAAATTTTCAGCTAGAATTACATTTACGATAATTTTTTTCAAATTTCCGTATAAATAAAACTCACGAGATGTTTTATATATACAATACATTATACAAATATTTTATAACTTTTATGTAGACGTGCACACATTGTTTCGATCGTAAATAATATAATTAAATTCTATATAATATTACGTTGACGTCGTCAATACATTAATACAAACGACGCGTTTTAGCTTTACCTGCACATTAAACAAATTAAAACGCGCGATTGTCATAATTAAACCAAACAATATTATACTTGGAGTACTGCTTACTTGAATTAATAACGTTACTAAACTTTATTATATAACATAACAAAAGGTATCGCTCGACTTGAAACTAATATAACCCACAGCAATGATGTTTAATAACAACGCCATTATTAGCATACATTCCGTTTGTTTCTCGTTCGTCCCAAATTCCCACAGAAAAATATCATTCACAAAAGCTCAACCCTAATCCCCATCTCGGATCGTCATCCAATACTAAAAAAAAACCCTAATAAAATCGTAAAAAAAGCTCGTCTCGCCCAAAACGTTAGCGTAATAAACCATCCCCACAAACAAATACACCAAACAAAACATTCCATCCTCCCCCTTCTGCTCGCCCCTACCCCCGGGGGCCCCGAAACCCACGTAATAGATTAAAAAAAAAATAAAAGGAAAAAAAACGAGATATATATTCAAAGACGTTTCGTCCTTTTACGTGTATAGATCTTTGCTTTTATATATCACGAACAGTGTGTGTGAGAGAGAGGCTGGCTCATCAATAACGCATTCTCTCTAACAATTTTTCATTTTGGCCGAGGCACTGATAGAAACGGTCCGATAACCCGCCTAAGAGAGAGAGAGAGAGAGAAAGAGAGAGAGAGAGAGAGAGAGAGAGAGAGAGAGAGAGATGTGGGCGTCCGCGCGCGCGAAAGCTTGCCCCGGCTTTTCAATTAGAAAACCACCGGGGGCGAGAGGAGCGCGCGCGCAACTTGTTGCCCTGCTCTCTCGTCGCTAGTTACCCTCCTCTCTCTCTCTCTCTCTCTCTCTCTCTCTCTCTCTCTCTCTTTCGCTCGTATATGCACGCTGGGAATGCCGAGTCTCTGATTAATTTGAAGAATTCGTTAAGAGATGATAGCTCCTCGAGTCGACTGTTAACAGCGACGGTCCCCTCCCTTCTTGTCTCGTAAACCCACAAAAACAGGCCTAGCCATGACCCTCCTTTTCTGCTTCCTCATTCGTCCGACGTCATGTCTTTCTTTAATTTTTTTTTACGCAACGCGTACTTATGCGAATTCGCGTGCGCGTATATGTGAAAGCTCGCTTGAATACAAATTGGACGTGTCGGCCTGGTTTGACGTGATCGCTCAATTTTGGGCGCGATTGTGAAATTCGCGAAGGGAATCGTAAATGGAACGTAATGGGGGGGCAGGCCTATGGGAGCAGTTCGGTGATTAATTGGTAGGGACGTTTTTGTGGCTTAAGGATATTATTATGTGGCTGAGAGAGAGAGAGAGTCTGCGCTCCGGGCTGTATGATTTAAAAGGCTACTGTAATATGCTTTTCGGGTTTTGTAAAACGCGTCCATAAATTATGTAGCCGGAGAAAGAGCACGCTTGCGTAATCGCTGGAAATTTATAATCCCGAAATTTCGATCTAAAAAGATTTTAATATCTCGAAAGAGAGGGGGTGGGCTTGCGCGTAAGCGCATAACTGCTTTTTACATTGAAAACTTTACCGACGCCGCGCATCAAACATCATCAGTTCAAGTCTCG
This sequence comes from Anagyrus pseudococci, assembly GCA_030522585.1. Lineage (NCBI taxonomy): Eukaryota > Metazoa > Arthropoda > Insecta > Hymenoptera > Encyrtidae > Anagyrus > Anagyrus pseudococci. Next base: position 111,440 of record JAPYYQ010000069.1, read on the forward strand.
AAGAATTTCCCAGATTATTTTACTTCTGCGCCAGCGTACATTCCTTGCAACCCCCCTCTTCTCTTCTACAGCTGACAAAACTTGATCAATTTTTCAAATATTTCGAAATACTTTCAAACTTATCCAGCCAACTCGTCTGTCAACTTATCGAAATTCCATTCGGTAATCAAACGTGTACGGGCGTGCTTCAACGCAGACAAAAAAAAAGATAGAGAGACAGACACACACGGGGGCGCAAGCAGAGTCGGAAAAGAGTCTATTTTAATAAAAACCGATATCAAGTTTTAAATTGATTTAAAACTTTATACAATCAATCAGCTTTAGATGTCCCGTGCAGGCAGTGCCCCGAAAATAACTTTTACCCACGCGCGCGCGAGGGGTACCATGAATAAACGCGCGCGGCAGGCCGGGCAGGAATGAGAGAGAAAGAGGAAAAAAAAAGAATAAATAAAGTAAATCTCTCGATACTTTTCGCCCGCCGCTGAGCCAATAACGTATGTGTGCGCGGAAAGAAGCTAAGGTGGAAAGAGTGAGACGGAAAGCTCGGGGAAATGATATTCGCTTATTCGCTTAAGTGTTTATTTATACACTATATACCAAGCGTCTGGTTATCTTAACTTTTCCCTTCCTTTTTTGTTTTTCATCAAAGTTACGCGTGTCTTATTTACTTTAGCCTTGACTTGGCGCGCCATAATAACCGTATTATAAACTCTCCAAAACCAGGATGTAAGTAATCTATTATAGTCCAGCTTATTATTTTTGCATGCTCATTATCTCTTCTGCTTTTCTTCTAAGTGGCATAAACAATCAAAGCACTTTTCACTTATTTTCCATCTACGGTCAGTAATAAAATTTTTTGTTCTTTCAAAACTTTGTTAACACAATATACGTAATTTGAGAAAACGGATTTATAATTTTTGCATTGTTTACGTATTGTATGCTGCGTTGTTATAATTAACGAACTATTTAACCAAAAGCTCGTAATTATTAATTATCCCGATGAAGGCAGATTAGTTTAAACCATGCACTTGAACAAACAAAAAAGTCTCAATTAATTACACATGCGAATATTAAGTAAAAGTCGATCGATCAATCGATTCAATTTCATTAACAAACAACTAAAAATAATTTAATTTCGTGTAACAGCTAATTTATCGTCAAACACACCGAGGATTCCGTCGAATAATGATCCGACTCGCGAGTGTGTGTATGCTCGCGGAAAGGCTTAATTAGTGAAATCCCAGGTAAATTACTAAGAAACAAGAGGGCTAAACTCGCTACCCTGGCGAAATTAATTATTCACTCGCATTTACGATCTTACTTATCTTCTTCCGCGGAGCTCGCGGTGTATACACACACTCGACGTCATTGCCGACGTCTCAGTTATCGATCTATACTGTCGCATATACAGAGTCGGAGAGACACAACAGATACGAGAACGAGGAGTTTCTAGTTTTGGCAACTTAGTTGCGTGTGAGCGACACACACACACACACGATGAGAGCGCACTAATTCGGTCATCAAGTATCGGAAAATCAAGTCTCCGTATACAGCTGGAGAACGTGCGATAATCTTCTCGCGGTTGAGTATATGCGCGCTCTTGACGCGGCGTTATTAATCAGGCATTGATTTAATGTTGATTTTCTTATTTTTTTCGGAAAATTTAATTACAGATTTATTCGCATTTGAATTTTAAATTAAGGATAAGTACCGTCTGTTGCGGGGAAAGCTTTTGTTTACGCGAGTACCAACCATAGAGCGCCGTCAATTTAAAGCGCGTACCTTGCATATTTATTAGGGTCTTAATTGAATGGAAAAAGTTTTCGCTGATAGCTTTTTATTAAAATTTGAAAAATTCGAGGAAACATTCAGCCGTATTGTTGTGCCGCTGCCCACTTGTTCCCTGACGAAAAAAGCCCTAATTGAATTTCCTCGAAATATTTTTCATTTTCCTTTCATTAAAAACAAAAAGTTTATAACATTCGTTTGATCAAACGATTCCCGGAAGCTCGCCAAATTTCGTGAGCGATTAAAAGCGGCGTTTTTCTTTTCCACGAAAGAAAAAAAACATCAAAATTTCGCGCATTAAAGTCAGAATGATCATTAAGGCCGAAATATCCGGCGTGCGCATCTTGGTCTAAACATTTTAATTACGCGAAAGTTGCGCACGGAGGCTAACGGAAAATGTGTGCCAAGTATAATGAGCCATAAAAGCCGGCGAGTGTAAGAGCCGTCAAAAGTTGCATCATTACACGGGCATCTCTCTCTGCTTGCGCACCTATACATATACACGCTTTCGCCTATCTAATAAAATGCAACCGCACCTATAGGCCATAGCGGCTCGTTCACGCTCCCGATATAACCAAGCGCCACCCTCCCCCTTGCTCGCAGCCCGATTAACTCGCGTAGGCTCGCTAATTACACGCGCTCTTTACCTTCAGCCCTCGTAAAAATCCCACAGACGCGGTGGGGCCAGAGAGCCAATGGTCGGACGAGCACGTAGCGTCAGCGCGTTTAAGCTGCAGCGGAATAAGGGAAATTAATCGCGTCGACCAGCCGCATCGTCGTCGCTTTCGCGCGCGCGCGCAGCGTAAGTCGAAGAACATTTTTCGGGGACGGGGGATTGATCTCGCGGGTAAGGGAGATAGTGCTTACCCCTGGTTTCTCTGCGCGCCTCGAAAGTTTGCGGCTGCCGGGCACTTTTGCACTTGCCAAAGCTTTCGGCGGTAACAGCAGTGGCCGCCCAATTGAACCCGAAATCGTCCGGTTCCGTTTTACTTTTCTCGTTAGCCCGACTCGTCCCTTTTAACTGCAGCAGCATCCTCTCCCTCTCTTTCCCTTTCTTTCCCTCCGTCTCTCTCGCGTTATATTTTCTCCTTACTTTTTCTCGCGGGCGCTTTTCTCGGCTTTTCTCGAGCCTCCGACATTTCGAGCTTCCGTTAATTGGGCGAATATTCCTCTCTCCGTCTCGCGGGACTGTTAATTGGGCCGTGTCTTTACGCTCTTCGCCATGGTTTTTCACGTAACGAGTGTAGTATGCACGCGCCGAATGAGAGAAGCGCCAGCAGCGAAAGCCGTGAGTGAAGAGAAAGAGAGAGAGAGAGAGAGAGAGAGAGAGAGACAGAGAATGGGCACACCTGCTGCCGTTATACTCGTCACCTCCCCACTCACCCCCGGATGTTTTAGAGAGAGTGTCGCACATTATGCACCGCAGCGCGGCGAGATTCGCTTCCGTGGGCTTTTTGTGCGCCGGGGCCAGAGGCGGCTGGGCACTTTTAGCGACGCGATTGAGAGTAAACGGTCAAACGGCGTGTAAAGGTAATGGCTGATGAATATTCACGATGTGCTGCTGCTGCTGGGCGATCTATTAAAATCGGTTCTCGTGTCTATTGAGGTCCGGCGAGGGGTAGTAGAGCTGGTTGACTTAGTAGTTAGTAATATGGAGAGACTAAGGTGGCACGAAGCTTTTACCGGTTTTAGGCAAAGTCTAACAAGAAGAGTACCAAGTTTTGGGATTTATTGCCGCTTCTAAGTGATCGTCATTAAATATAAATATACTTTGGGATATGTGTGTGCAGGAGGGAGGGGACCGAGTTTCTATTGTACGAAACTTTCCGACAGTGAAATATGTTGGAATCGTACGTATAATGGAAGTAAGATATGGCAAATGTAATGCTGAACCTTTGAATTGTTTTTTGAAAACTGTACGCGGAATGTCTGAATACGGTTCATACATTTCACTTTTATATGCATTACGGTTATGAATTTAGTATTGATATACGTTTTTTTAAAATTTTATTTCACATTTTTTTCGACTGCTATTTTAAGCTCAAGCTTTTCGTATGATTACGTTTGATGTTTCTTCACAATAATCTTTCAGAATCACAAAAAATTTAACAAATTTGATGTGGAAAAGCGCAGATAAAGTTTAAAGCTTCGGTACATTTACTGCGAAAAAGAACAAAAATTGAAAAAAGACAAAAATTGTATTTTAAGAAAATCAACCGCGCGCGTTTCGACGCTCTTATAGCAAAGGAATTATTCAAAAATCTTGTTTTCTCGGTCTCTCTCTCTCTCTCTCTCTCTCTCTCACATCCGTAAGCTTTTGTGAAATTTCGTTTGAAATTAAAACTTTTTCCGCTACGAAGCTTTACAAAGCTAGCAAAACAAAACGCTTTATACGGCACGCGAACTCCGACAAACAAACGCGAGATCCGAGTTAGCAGTGGATCACTTAATCACGCGAGAAAAAAAAGGGACGTATATACAAACAGATACACAAACGGCCGAAATGTCAAATTTTTTTCCGAAAACCCTCGTTACACCCGCTCAAAAAAAAAAAAAAAAATTGGTGTATCAAAGATCGTTAAGCAAAAGCTCGGCATTAAACACGATTCGAATTTTATGTACAAAATTTGAAATAAGTTTTTCACTTAACATTAATGTACATTTTTCAATGGTTTTCCCTGCATTTTTCAAAAGATATCGACGCGTACTCGACAACTTCTTCATCAAATGCGCATTGAAAACTCTCACGAAGCTCAAAATAAATGAAAATAATCCTCTCGATGTATTTAACGCGTAACTCCCCTCCCCCGCCCCGATAAAAAGGCACTTTAAAACGTCTAAGAAATAGAAGCGTCGGGGGATGACCGATTAGTCTGGCGTAAAGACCGTCATCATACGCGCGCCTAAAGCGCACGTTGAAGCAGGCAGTGAATTAATCATACTTGCTTCGAGATACCAAACTGTGTATGAGCTTAGGTCGAAGAAGAAAAAAAAATAACAGAAAACTAACAAGACTTTACGAAGGGTAGCAGGAAACGAGAAATAAAAGTAAAATATCGTTAATAAAAGAAACAGCTGGAGAAAGAGAGAGAGAGAGAGAGAAAGAGCGCTAAGGTGCACACGTCAAGCGTAGACGTTGCTCCCGTGCGTTTCGTGTCCCCGAGAGCAATACGTCGTTTATCTTCGCCGGGCGCTCTCGAGCTTATCCGCTGTCCCAACGCGTAGAGCCCCTCCCCCTCCTCCCCCTTCCCCGCCCCGTAAGCGTGCGGACGGCAGAGCACGCGGTGGTTTAATACCTCCCCCGCGGTCTCTCTCTCTCTCTCTCTCTCTCTTATCTTCCTCTTTACGCCGCTACTGTGTTACGTCTCTTCCTTTTTTTACAGTCGTAAAATCGTTATCGAGCACATTTTTTCACTCTTCTCTTTTATTATTCAAAATTGTTTATTTTTATTTTCACTTTTTCAATTAACGATTTTCCTTCACAACTGTCTAAGTTGAAGTACACGTACCATGTATATCAAAAATATTTCATAGACATATTTCGCCTGTGCGTCATGTAAAAACAAAGTGCACTAAAATCTTTATGAAAAATAAATTACCCTTGCAGAGTCAGAATCAAGCCATCACATACACACACATAACCCTTATATATACCCGGTCATGTATTCTAAATTTATCTTGAAAAAGCACGCGTGGAATTAAATCTGAAAGAAAGGATGAAATCAGGACGTAAAATTCTCAAGTAAACTTTACGCATATAGCCAGAAGGAGGATGAGGAGGGGGGAGGGAGGGGCGAGAGGGTAAGGTCGGCGTTTGCTGCAGGCGTCAAAGTTCTCGCTGAAACTTTAATCGGGATTGCTTCTAAGAATACTGGGCCAGGGCTACGGTGCCTCCGATATCCGAATGGCACCTCCTTCTCTCTCTCTCTCTCTCTCTCTCTCTCTCTCTCTCTCTCATCCTCCGGGCGCGCACACCCTTGTCCTTTTTTTTTCTTCTTCCCCCCCCCCTCTGCCCTGAGATTGGAAAATTCAGCGAGAGCTTAAAAGGTGTGACGCGCAGCGCGTGGATTAGGAGAGCAGTTGCAAGCGAAGAAAATAAATAAAAGAAGCCAAGGGTTGGAAGCGGCCGGATAGTCGGTTTTTCCTCATTCCAATGCAAATTGCTATTTGCTCCACTCGTTACCAAGAGACTTGCGCGTTTTTCACTTTTTGATATTCTTCCTTTTCTCCCCTTTTTTTTCGATCCCCTTTTCTTTCCTTTTTTTACGTCCTTTTTGTATTGCTTTTCCTTTGGATAAGTACTTCTTGTCTCTCGAGCGACGAGGCATCTAGACTTGATTAAAACAATTTAGCTCGGCTTCATAAATATATTTATTGCATTGGGAGGCAATATTTTTTCCTTGCTCGTTTTGTAATGCATAAAACGCGCGAGAAAAGCAGCAAGAAGAAAATTAAACATTAATTTTCCTTTAATCTTCTCGGAATTTATTAAATCCAAGATTCCAATAGCGCCTCTTTATTAGCTCAAGAATTTGAATAGAAATTTTTCGAATCTTCGCGCGGAAAATCGTTCGATATTACATTTTTTCCGAGATAAATTTACATCGACCAACCGAGAATTAAAAATTGAAAAAAATCAACGACATTTCAAAATTAAAATTTCACTGCGTGTACATCTCGATTCCAAAAGTCAAATACATTTCGCTAGTATATACCAACACCCACGTCGAGGTTCTGAAACTACGGGCACTTTTCATTATTTTTCCGAAGCCACATTTCTTTCCAGAAAAGCTCTCCCGTTGGTCGGCTTATTTTTTTTGCTCAGAGTACCCGGTAACGGAAAGAAAAGTGTATTAGAGCCGAGAAGACGACGGTATAGGCGATACGGGAACTCGAGTACTTACACGACTACAGTTGACGAGTGTCAAACAGTTGGGCGACCATAGCCGAGGACAGAGCGAGTCTTGAAATCCAATCTCTTGCCAATCAGGAAGTTCGAAACAAGATCCTTACCAGAGGCTATTACCAGGCAGCTTGGTGCAAATGGGCGAGACGCGTTTTCGACTGTAGCAGGTGATTGCGCGGTTTGTTCCTGCTGTATACGCGAATTAAGCTGCCTCGGCGTGTCCGGATGGCGAATTGAAAATTAGGCTGTAGTTTTCTTTAATATTACCTTCCGAGCTCAGCTGGAGAAAATATTCGCAGGTTTTTCGTTGTTGTTGGTGTTGTAATACGTTTTAGAGAAATCCGAATTTTGATCATATGAAATTTATTTTTTCCCGTCTACGGTGTCAAGGTTCGGATATTGATATTTTGTATTGTAACAGAGGTATCGCTTTGTGTAGGATCAGGTTTACTTTCCCTATCGTATAACCGATAGGATTACAGAATTTTCATCGATAAATGATTATGTTAAATAAGAGTGGCTCTCGCATAAAGTTTTATGGCTGGACTAAATTATCCATCGGTCGATTGTCTAATCAAATTGTATTACATTGTGCCGTTTTAAATTGAAAAATTTAAATTACTGTCAATTAATCAGATTTATCAATCGAAGAACGTTAATCGAGCAAAATAATTTTATTTCGAGAGTTAAACAAACAATCGACGGGGATTACTTTCTTATGGGGGAAAACGAGCTAGTTTTCAATGAAAATAAAAATAGACCTTTTATTGATCCGCAAACAAAACTGGGAAATCCTTTAATAGCATTAGCTTCAATTACGCTTTTCACTTAGCATACCAACCGTGGGTTTTAATGCCTCCAAAAAAAGCAACGAAATAAGACACATTGCAGGCTTAATCCGCGATCTCTTTTTGTGGGTCAAAGTTGATGGAGAAAAAAAAAGAAATAAACGACTGGACCCTTTGAGCTATCCGTTTGACACGCTTGCGGGGGTACTTTACAGAAAACATCGATACAAAGTAGTCTTTTATCGTACACTTTTTTTTTTCTCGGAAAACTACTTATCGTTTAATTGACACTGAGAGTCTATTTTCGATAATTCAATGCGCTACAATTCGACGATGTATTTATCCGTTTTCTTAAAAATTTCATTAAAATTCATCCCGCATTTCATTATACTTTCGGGTTTTTTTTCTTAGATTTTTGAGAAAAAAAAACCCTGTTATACCTGTAACGTACTCAATTACTTACACGATTACCTTAAAAATTCGGCATAATAAGTAACACGCGGCATTCCTTCGTGCTTACCTGAAACAAGAAAATAACAAGTCAGTCAAACAATCGAGAATGTACACAGTTTAAACTGCGTGTATTTCACACGAGTTACAATGTCATCAAACTATACAGTCGCTACGTGTACTCCCTGAGAAACGTTATATCCACATTAAAGAAAAAGTCTTCAGAGCACACACCCAGACACACACAGTTCGGTAAACACGGAAGAAATCGCTTTGTCTATTTCCTGCATGCTAAATACACTTGCGAAAAGCTCCACCTTGCCGAGCGAAATTTTGCGAGCCGGCAATTTTCTTCGCAATCTCCGAATGCCCTCGCGTCAGCAGTGACTTGAAAACACGGGAAGGAAATTTACGGGCGTGACGTAATTTCCGTTACCAAGACCGGAGGTGCAAGGGAAAGAGCGAGAGAGAAAGAGAGAGAGAGAGAACGAGCGAGGTTTTTACGAGTCAGTCCGGCGCGCCGACGTGTCTGACGAGTTTCTGGCTCTCTCTCTCTCTCTCGGCACGCGACCGTGAATGTTATCCGCGTAAGGGTGTTGGAAATTTACAAATCGTTGAGCTCTCAATTTCCTCGAGTTTCTCTCTTATTTTTTTATTTTTTCTTCGCACTTTGTATGCGGTAGAAATATTTTCCGAAGCTTCAAGTTTAAATAAAAATCGGGTTAGTTGGCGCATTTGTACAATAAAAATATTGCAAACAGTAAATTTTGAATTTATTTTATCGATGCAAATTTTCGATACCGTATTATCATCAAGATTACACATATATTTATATATTAATTGTTGATAGATTACATGTTCGTTAATGAATTTAAATTTAAACATTACAGTTCAATCATATGAACACGCGATAATTATTAAAATCTTAAAATTAATTATGTTAATTAACAAACTTCGAGAGTACATGAAATAACAAAATCATTGAGAAAGGCTTATTAAAGTTTTAAAATGATTTTCTATGCGACAATGTTATTGGAGAGCAGACGAATTCATAAAACGCTGTTTTCAGATTAATTTATTTAATGCATTTTGATTATTGTAAAATCGAGCCAGGCAAGTGCACATCTCAAATTCAAATTATTCGTATTTGTCGCAATTGAAATAAATAACTATTTAATATTACTTAGCGTTTAATACAACGAGCTTGTAATTAAACTGAAATTTGTGTGCGTTAATAAATTATGTAATAATTAGTTGAAACATTTTACACACGCTTATGATATTACAACCTAAATATCATTTATAATTTGGATTTATAAACTAAGGAAGTATCAGTGATCGCTCACTTAAATTATATAAGCCCAATAAATTTTTGGAACATGACTCAATAACCACTACCTATAATTTTTTTTACCAAACTCAGACGTAAAAGTATATTGTGTTGAAAAGTGAGCTGTGGCTTTTAATTTTCATAGAATTTACATAGAAAATTATAGGAAACTACATGTTCATCATTACAAGGTTATCAATAATAAAATGTTTTATAGACACACCGACCTAAATGTATGATCCAGTGACGTAAGATGGAGAATACGTACGAAATGTGCAACCGTCTTAAAATGTCCTCCAAAAGACTTTTCAACAATCGATCGACTACAGGCCGGTGCAACTTTTAGCCAACTAAAAGTCTCATAGAGAGTGTAAAAGCTTTAAGTAAAAGTCGAAAAAAAGAGCGAGGGAAGAGAGTGTGTGCGCGAAAGAAAAACAAAAAGTTGGAGTACGGAGAGAGAATCGTCAGTGCTGTAACCGCCGTGTGTGATATGAAGGAGGCTGCACGATGCAGTTGCTGACCTTGAACTCACTTTTGATGTTCGATCTCGTCTTCCTCTTCTTCCTGTTTCTCGTCGGCGTCTCCTGTCTCGCCTACTACCTGCCGGGCTCGCGCCTACACGCGATTGCCCCCCACGAGATCATCAATGCACGAGTACCGCCGAGCGCCGGTGCGCCCATCGATGATGTATAAGGTGGGTCTCTCTCCCTCTCCATCCCGACCTCAATTGCATTTCCATGTATTTCGCCTAAGAGCAAAGCTATTTCTGGACTTATATATATTAAACCACAAGTATACACATATATAAGCTTACCAACGAATTTCACCTGAAGTTAACGCGCTCGACGCGAGTAACAAGGCAAAAGATTATATACCAATGGAATTTCACTCTCAACTTGTTTATAATTTATTCCTTATGATAATGCGCGCTAGCTTGTTTACGGCTTTCCCCTCCCCCCGAAATTCGATTAATTAACTTAAGGTCGCTTTAAACTTCCAGCTAATTCACGATAATTTCCGAGTTTACAGCTCGCGCATTTGAATTTCAAAGGCAAATTCTTTGACAAAATCCACACACACACACACACACACACACACACACACACACACGCACACACACACAAAAGAGCGGGCGAGAGAGAAAACAAGCCGCGATGCTGTTTTGAAGATATTTTTGTGACGTGAGCTCGCTGCAGACATATTGAACGCTTCGCCTCACCTCTGATCCCCCGGGTAATCCCCCGAAGATTTCCACTCTCTCTCTCCGATAGAAAAAGAGAGCGAGCATAGCTGCGCTTTACATAAGCATGTCGCGCGCGCGCGTTCCTCCGCGGTATTCCGCTCTCGCCCGTCAAATCGAGATTTATCGGCGCCTCGCGCTCCAGCGCGACGAGAGACGACTCTGCTTGCAGCCGCGAGACTTGCTTTCTAAAATGAAAATGCGCGAGCGCCCGGCCCCCCGTGTGTGCTTTTCCCGCCGAGCGAGCTCACTCTCTTTCGATTGATGCTGCAAATAAAGCCACCCCGACGACGACGACGACGACTCGTGCTACTTGTTTATTTATTTTTTTCTCCCCCTCTCTCTCTCCTGATCCCGAGTGCCAATGCCGGATTGAGTTCGTATCGGCATTCCGAGCGACATTATGCACTTGCCTGGTAGTGGTGCCGTTGACAGACATGGTCGCGTTGTTTCCGCGCTCACCGCGCCGTGGAATAAAAGTCAGCCTTTGATATTGGAAAATTGAGACGCGGTTTTTTTGTGTTTCTTCTTCTTTTTTTTTCATTTCTTTCACTTTTTTTACGATGATTTATTTTCGCGACGGCTTATTTTTTTTTCGTCGCTCTCCCCAAAACATAGAGAGAATGGAGAGGCCTTAATACTTATCTAAAGGGATTAAAGTTCATAAACTCAAAGTTCAGTCGAAACTTTCTTACGCTGCTAATAACTTTATATCAAGTTATTTCAACCGAGTCGTCTACATTACAATGCGCTGCATTCGCATCTTAATGCGTTTCTTTGAGCTTGTTCAGACAAAAAATAAAAAAAAAAAGAAGAAGTTGTAGGGAACGAACAACCGAGTTAAAAGGAATATTTATGGGGGCGAAAGAATTACCAAGAATGAGTTCTTGTCAACCAGGAGAAAATATATGCCGTCCATTATGCTAAATCTTTTAAGCTGAATAATCAGTGATCCTGCAGATTTCCTTTCTTTAAACTACCGGCGTAACTTTACAAATAATAGCGTTTACTGTAAGGATGGATTAAACGAGCCCTAATACACAGAGAATTCTAAATTGAATAATGGAATGGAAAATAATGGAATCTGCATGGGTGAAAAGAATAAACCTTATAGGATTGAATAGAAACGAAAAAGCTCGTATTCATCTTATATCAATGGAAGCTTCATATCTCAAGAAATAAAGAGTATAATTTTTGTATAATTATTTTTTATAGCTAAAAAAAGGGTGTATTGTTTGTTGAGTAACTGAATGATTATTATTATTTAGATACGAGCATTAAATAGATTGACTTGTTTGATCGTTTTTAATTAATTACATTTTTCATTTGATCGGTACAAATGGAAATAATTGTTTTTTTTTAATTTCTATTGAAATATAAATTTTCTCGGAAAGGAATAAAACTGCGTATTTATTTTTTCTTTCTTTTTGTACAGGTTTCCTTTCAAGCGGTAGTATTAAAATTCACAAGTCTTTGTAAATTAATAGCAGAAATCATAAAAATTTTCAGTAGCTTTTTAATATTAAATTTTTAAAGACATTTTTCAATGGAGCCTTGAATAAGTTAACGGTAAAATTTCTTCATTATCTCAAATTTTCCATCCTTCGAGTATTAACGAGAGGCCGAAAAAAACTTTGTTAATCACTCGCCGTGAATTGCTACTATCAGCTGACGCCAAACAAAAGTTAGTCCCCGGCTCTATAGAGCCAACATCAAAGCCTGCTACAGCTTTGTTCCAGTTCAAACTATTTGCGAAGTCTGAAGAAAACAAGGCTCTCGGGCTGAAGCAAGAGAAGAAAAAGAAGAAGGAGGAGGGGAGGATGGTAAATGCCAACATGCTAAAACCATTAACATCAGCAGTTGCTTTACATTCAAGCCATCAACGAAATTTCTGATAATAAGTTATTCAAGCGTCCCTGGCTCGCTCGCCAAAGTTCCCGAAACAAAAAGAGCTCTTATTGACAAGCAATCGAGCCGGGCGCGAAAAGAAGCGCATCAACCTGCCTCACGCCCCCAGTTCGTCATCGCAACTCTGCAACTTAGCGCTACACCTTAACTCTCGACTTTCAAGAAATCATTTGAGGGAAAAGTGGCCTAAGAAAGTTCCTGTCTTTTCTCGCGGGAGCCGAGAAACGTACTCTATAACGCAACCCGTTCCCTGGGAAACTTTTTCCCTTTCCGCTTCCGGACGAAGTTTCGTTTATCCAAGAGGCTTTTTCTCTTTCCATCTTGAGTGTATATTGTACAGCTGCGGGACGTTTGTAAGGCTTGAATCGTAAATACGTAACGAGGATTATTCTTATCAAAGAATCGCCTATCAATGTTTTCCTGCGGAACATTTGTGATGCAGATGAACAGATGCTAACTTGTTCGAGGATATATTGATGGACTAGGAAATATATAGAAATTATTGCAACCAATAAGGCTTGAGAAGATTATCAGGGTTAAGGTGTGATCGATGTGATGGATGTGTGAAAATGAGATGTAGCGAAGGATTAGAAAAGAAAATAAGGATAAGTAGTTTGTAATAATTGTGCGTTACATATAGTATTGTTATTTATTTTATTGATGTGCTCAAGCCGTATAATATCAACGTAAAACGTTTTAGTATAATAGGTTGTAATAATTCTTCAAAGATATTTTTGAAGTTAATTTTTTCAATCGTAAAATTTCATTTACGACTATGTTTCAAATGTTCAAAGGAATGACAGCTTTTTAAGTGGATCAAAACTGTGCGTACTGCCATTACACACATTAGCCATGCAATAATTTAGTTAAAGCTGTCAGTCGAACTAATGGCCAAATGTAATTGATCGTTGTCAAACGACGGGTTAGACGACTAATGTCGTGTCATGTATCAGAAACAGTTAAAAGTGGAAAAAGCCTTTATAAAAGTAAAAAAAAATCCGATAAATTATTTGCACTAGGGAGTGCAGTGAAAGTAATTTAATATTTCGATCGATATTTCGACACTTTGATAAGTTGTTTTATCAAAAAATTAACTAGATTCAATTAACTTTTAAGCGTATAGATGTAATAACGGATTTTTTTATTACGATAGAAAAAAATTTGTTGTAATATTCAAAAGAAATAATCTTTACACCTCGAAAACCAGTAAAACACAGAGAAAGGCTAAAGGAACGTGTTATTGCAAAAAAAAGTCAAACCAAAAAGTTACTACATTAAATTTTAGTAGTGTGGCTTTTACATTGTGAAAAAGAAATAAAATTTACGATATTCAATACGTAGAAAGGATCACGGCGTATGTCATCATAAAACAGACCATATAATAGGGCGCGCTATGAATCGAGATTAAAGCAAGCTATTTCACGCGTAGCAAATAACTTGAAACAAACTACAGATATGTGCTGGCATTAAGACTCCGATTGCTGGCGCTAATAGACAACATTTCGAAAATTTTCGAAATTTCGTTAAAAACAGCAATATAAACCGAATAAACACTTACACTTGCCTTCACGGTCAGATGAAAAAATAAATAGAAACAGCATTGATCGTAAACGGTAGTCAAAGCAACATAATTATGTTAAGCTACGTCCTTTGACGGCATATTTAATCCCGTTGAATCATCAAAATGGAATGGCAATGGGATTTTAAGGTAGGCGCGGTTTCACTCTACGTCACAGGCACACGGCCAGGCTGGAGGCGCGCATAAAGAGGGCTCCTCTCACTCTCTTCGAAGAGTAAAGCAGCAGAAGGCACATATCATAAGCGAACGTGCTCGAAAGCCGGGTTAGCAGGACAGACGGTAGATGCATACATGTGTGTGTACGCGCGCGTGCGCAAGGGTCGGGCTGCTGTGCGCGGGGAAGGGGTCGAGAGTTGCGTGTGCAACGGACAGACACAGCGGGTACGGTTGCGCGCGGACTTGACATCTATTGTGGCGTCTCTTCGCCCCCGGTGGTGCTGTATAGTCCGCCGACGATTGTTCCGCTGCGCAAGCCGATGCTCTCTCGCTCTTTTCCATTGCGCTCTCTCTCTCTTCTTCTGTGTATAGCCGGGGCGCCCACGCTGATATTTACCGCGGCACGTGCGCGAGTCATAAGGCAGAGTAAACAGACAAAGAGGACTCGGCCTGCGGGGGATTTTTTTGCCTCGTTCTTCGCTTGGCCTGCCACCGCGATCTCCCAGGGGGAACATCCTTCCAGACCTCTCTGATGGGATATTCTTCTTTTAATTAGAATTGTTCGTCACGTGCAAATGTCCTGCGCGTGTGCTTTCACGCCTTCTGCTGACTTATTCTTCCGTTTCTAAGGGTCTTGGCGCTATTCAGCTTTTTAAAAGCAGTAAGGTCCGAGCGGTGACATAATTGAACGGCGCCGCACGTATATATTTACGTTTCATAAGCGGAAAAATAAGGTTTTCATTTCATAATAAATGTGTATGCTTGGAGTGTGTTATTTTAAATTATTGTCACTCTTAATAAATAAAGCAAAATAGCGTTTGTTTATAAGAGAAAGTTTCGTATTACAAGTCATTTATTCATTAACGCTAAAATCTAATTGTGGGTGGATGATGAGCGGGACAAGCTAACGTATAATCGAGCGATACTTGACGAGGTATGAGCATAAATTACAATTACCTCAACCACTATATTCCCTCATCTAAAAGCTTATCTCATGCTACATGTTTGTAGATACTTTTTAACAATTTAGAATTTCATATGAAAATGTGTTTGTACAGATCAACAGAATTGTATGAGGTAAAATTTTAGTAGACAATTAACAAAATAAAAAGGAATTATATAATGTATGTAACTATTAATGTACCAAATTTTTTAGTATTAAATGACAAAAATTTATATATCTTTTATTATATTTCTATTCACCTGTTCGTCATATTTTATTTTACAGAATGCCAATGAAGACCGTTGGCGGCGCCGGTTTCGGGGTCGTTGCCGGGGATGTTCTTGCATTGAGAGGAACAGGATTGGCAGCCGCAGAAACTTGGGCTCTTTTATGCCAGGCTGCCCAGGCCCTCCAAGACCTTTTTTTATCAAGTAAGTTTTCAGTGTATTCGAGTGATTTTTATTTTTTTGTGACATATATCCTGTATATTTTTTAAATACCTTACGAAATGGTTAAAGTAAATTACGCTACCAAAAAGTTACAAAACAACGTTCTATTAAATTGCCAACTTTACTTAAAAATTTATTATTTGTAATTCTCATAAAACGATAAAAAATGTTTTGGGAAGAAGATAAATGTAAAGTGGCCAATTGAAAAATTTATACATTATTGAGGGCACTGAAAGAAAGAGCATCACGCTTGGCAAGTTTTAATAGGTCGTTACTTTTTGACTCAAGTGTGCAAGTTGAAAAGACAAGCTGCCTGCACGTCGTCACGCTTCGAAGCTTCCACTTACTAGATAACTGTATCGTCTAACTTAACCCATCTACTACTCGAATTTGATCGATTCTGACAAACTTCGGTATGACAAGATTGTATGAATTTATAAACTATTGTTAAAGTAATCATTATTATAAAATTTAAATTATGATAAAAATTAAATTAAAAATTTGAATTTTATAAAAAAAAATGCAGAGTAATATTTTCATAATATAAAAAATATAAATATAAAAAAAATTTCCGGTACCGGGAATCGAACCCGAGCCTCCTGGGTGAAAGCCAGGTATCCTAGCCACTAGACCATACCGGATTGTTAAACAAAAAATTAGTTGTAAAAATTTACAATTATAATCAATGATTATTGAAATTTTATAATGAAAAAACGCCACAAAAATAAATTATAATGATAAGAAAACCATTTCACAATAGTTTATATCTTCAGAAAAAATATTGAAAGGCTTTATTATTTTATTTTAATTATTATTAACTTCAAAAAAATTTCCGACTCTGTAAGAGTCAGACATTATGATACAATCAATTTTTCCTGATTTTAATAAAATATAAAAATAGTCATAAATTCTAAAATGCAAAAAATCAATAAAAATTAAGTTTGAAATAAAAAAAAATTTCCGATACCGGGAATCGAACCCGAGCCTCCTGGGTGAGAGCCAGGTATCCTAGCCACTAGACCATATCGGAGTTGTGTGACTTGTATCAAATATACATTCAGCTTTTGAAGTATCCTAAAGAAGATGTTACACTTTTATCAAATTTATTATTAGATCACTTATAACTAATTTAATAAAAATTTAATTAAGCTAGGAATGCAGATCTTTCAATACATTTAAATTCAAGAGACATGTACTTTTAAAGTTTTACAACTGATGATAAATTATTTAAAAAATTTATCTTAATAATAAATAGTTAAAGTATTTGATAATTAAAATGACTAAATTATAAAACATGCTTAAAAACTTAGTACTATATATAGAAGCTACAGTGCCCGCTGCGTCCATAAAAGAGAAAGGCGCGCTATTTTGAGAATAGCGTGGTGGTAGTGGCATACTACCGCCTTTAAGACCAGCAGTCTTTTGATCCACAGTCTGTTGAAGCTGGTTCTGCCCAGGCTTGTTTACAATGCTGGCGTTTCGACCGGTAAGCCACGTATGTGGAAGTACCCAGACGCCAGCAGAGCTCGTGCCGCACATATTCGAAATGCCGAGAGTCACGCAAAATACCCGTGTGCGTCCATATCTGTCTATAGGAGTAACTGAAATCGCTCAAACCTCAACGCGTGCAAATCCGATTTGGCGTTGTCGGGAAATGCAATTTCGTTGCTGAGCTGTAAACGAACTTCTTCCGAAGAAGAGGTTCTCTGTAAATATAGGATGGCTAGAGCTGCTGCGTAAGACTCCCTCATCGATTTGCGAGATTTCGAAAGCCAAGTTTTTCTTGATTTTATGGGATATTTTTGTATTTTATGGATGAACGCTTTTCAATCGAAAATCATAATATTATAAATTTTATTAGTTTTCAAATACTAAAGATTTATTTCGTTGATCGATAAAAAATTCAATATTCACTGACGTATTTTGTTCGTGTTTATCGGATCTTTTTTTAATTTTATATTAAGATAAGACTTCCATTCTCCAACTTCTGACAATTTGTGTATCATCGATAATATTATAATAACTTTGAAAATAACTTCATCCTCTAGTGAATTTTAATTATTCTTTGTCAAAGTAGACCTATTGAAGACTATCCAATCTTATTGAAGCTTTCATCTCTCGACGAAAAATTTTCTTACCAATCTCATTAAAACTTTATTACCCAGGAGTTCGAAAAATAA
Source organism: Anagyrus pseudococci (assembly GCA_030522585.1). Taxonomy (NCBI): domain Eukaryota; kingdom Metazoa; phylum Arthropoda; class Insecta; order Hymenoptera; family Encyrtidae; genus Anagyrus; species Anagyrus pseudococci. Next base: position 129,157 of record JAPYYQ010000069.1, read on the forward strand.
AGTAAGCGCGGATGTAAAGCGTCTAAGAAAATCGTATTTGCCCATCGGCTAAGACCAAGTTCCTCTTTTCGCACTAAGGTAACCGTAAGCGTCTTGAAAACGGGGAGTGTTCGACGTTAGATAATTCGATCAGCTCGGAACGCGAACGATTCTGATTTGCGTCATGCTTTTAGCCAGCTCCGATTCGCTGCATCCAAAGTGAATGAATCAATCGACTTCACTTTGCATTAATGAAATTTTTATGAAGCTCCCGGGGTCAAAAGGAAATGTGCTAGCGCAACAAGTTCGGATTTATTAAACGCCACGGTAAATAGACTTTTATTTTTACCGTACGACAGAATTCGAAAAATATTCAATTACGTAAACTCAATGTACTATAAACTGAATTTAGTCGATTGACATTGGATTTCACTTTGATCTACACTTGTTTGCAAATTACTCTAAAACGCTCATAATACAATTTGAAATTAACGGAATAGTAATACCCTTTCATAGTGTTCTAACGCTTCCATACGAACATTTTTAAGCGCACCCTGCGGAAATCCTCCAGTATACTGTTTTAAAAGACTCTCGGGTCTTCTACCATGACAACGTTTGTAAAGACTGCCATAGTTAGGGATTTAACCACTTCTTAAATAATCTACAATACTGTAAACAAATCTTAGTAATTGTTTACAAGTTCTTTTGTGAAAAAATTTATTTTAAATTCATTGGTTATTTCTCAAACACTTTTTTTTCTTGAAATCATGTAACACGATCCTGTAACGTCTGGTACTTAGACATTTCTTTTGACCAAGTTCCATTTTTGCGATAAACTACTTAAACTCATCTTTATTTTTCTCAAAAGAAGTACAGAGATCTAGGAGGCTTTACAAAAAAAAATCGAGGTCGTTTGTGCGCTAAAACGCGATTTTCAGCACTAGAGAGAAAGAGAAAGGGAGAGAGACGGAAGAGCACCTACGTGCTTGCAGTTTCTGTGAAAAAGAGTGCGACATTCATTTAGCCAGTTCGTTTTCTATTGCAATGAAAGACGAATTAAAACTGGCAAGCCCGTTGCGCGCCTGCAGATTCGAGCTATTCGCTCGAAACTAGTTGCTCATTGGACTTAATTTAAAAAGCTCCGTTGTTGAAATAATGAATCATTAATGAGATTCGTGGTGCCCTTTTCAAAAGAGAAAGGGCTTTGTATATTGTTCATTTCATACTTATTTAAACGTGAATTTTAAACGAAAATTTCTATTATATATTATACCATGTAATAATAACTCTGATAATATTTAATTGAAAAACTCCAGACAATATATTCAAATTAAAATTTTGTATTCACACCACTTAAGTAAATATAATAAGAAGACAAGATTTAAGATAATACAAAAATGTAAATCTTCTCTTATTGTGATTTATTTTCCAGTCTTCGGAAGAGTAAAGAGACAGAGAAAAATTTAAGAAGCTTTTATTGAATACATAATAATTTTAAATTACCATGAAGAGATAAAGTAATGCTTTTAGTCTGTCGTTTAAAATATTTGTTATTTATTGTAATCGTGAAACCACTTATTATTAAATTACAACAATTTCCAAGTGATTTTTTACTGTCTAAACAAACCTTTTCTTACATAACCCATTGTTCGACATCCACACAATGTCAAAGTAGATTTCTCTTTTCTTTTTTAACTTTCTTTGAACGTAAATCGGCAATGCAACCGCTTTATTGGTTTGATTTTTAATTATTGTATGTTCATCGAGGTGTTAAAATCCTTATGAAATCGCTGAGACGAGATTAATACGTGCAAACAGTGCGCCTTCATCCAAAGCTAGTAAAAATCATTCGCCACTATTGGCCGTGATCTAAAAATCGCCGCTTAATAAATTTAGCAAAGAGATATGTTTTTCCTATTTTAATTTTGTAAATAATTGTTACTTCCATATAATCGATAAAAATATCATCAATAATTTAATTAATTGATAGAGCTTTTTTCAATATAATTGTCCCTTAAATATTACGCAATAGATTTGATAAATGTTGTAAAAGTTTATTAAACTCGTTGCATTTACTGTTTCAATATACATATAAAGGTGTACATTTTTCGCATAAGAGAAATCCACAAATGCATTTACAATCAAGCATCAGAAAAAAGTTCGTTAATACCTTTAGCTTCTATAACTTTTATAACTCCCCAATACTCGGACTACTAAAATTGATTGCTCGTATATCAATTTATACTCGTATTGTATTCGCACTTGGATTCCGTTTGTTTTACACCTACTAACCGACGCTTCAACGAGCCAAAAAAAAGGTACTTTACCAGGGGTGAACAAAAAAAAATAGGCAATAAAAAAGGTATAGCACAGAGCGCAGGCGAGAGAGGATATTTCTCGGGGGCATGGAATGGAGTAAAAGGGAGGGGAGTTAGGATAGCCAAAGGGAACAAGATCCCCTGCGCTCATCCTTCTCTCGTTCACTTTCGCTCGGCCTGTCGATTCCATTATTTCAGGATTATCACCGACGAGAGCCGGCGAGCACAATGAAACGTTTGCTCTTCCGGGACTGACTGTAACTCCTCCTAGATTTGGCTTTGCTACTCTTAGCTACCCCCCGGCCCAGCCAGCTGGAATGTTATGCAAATTGAAAGCCACTTGCGAAATTCGCGTCACTTCGCAACAGCCTTACGACGTTACACGGACGGCCGACGTCGAAGCCTTTACCGAAATGAAATTCCTAAAGCGGCCCGGGATTTGCCTGGCACTTATACGCGTACTCGCACGTGAACGAGGATTTAGTCCGGGAAAAGCCTTTATGCATAGGCAAAAGTTGTAAATTAACTCCGACGTCGCTCCTCGGATTTTTAAAAAGCGCTCGATTCTTTCTACGCCCCGTTGGACATTATTGTATTAGAACAAAAGCTTTGCCTTCTAGTTAGATGCAAATCAACGTGATCCCAGAACTGCTGACTTTTTAGAATCTGTGTATCTGCGATAATATAATGAGCTTTAAAGCAGAATCGCAATAAAATGTTATAACAAAGTTGTGTGCACAAAGAAAAACATTTTGAACTCACATTTTCATAGTAATAAAAAAAATACCTCCGTACAAACCCGTCTATGTTAATTAAATTTTTTAAATGGGCAAAAAAACTGCGTTAATCTTATGAAAGGCAGCCGAGACCAATTTAAAGTTAACAAGACGCCTAATTGAAAGATTTTCAGCTCGGCTCAATGGCTAAAATTCCAACTTATTTACGTAACTTTACTCCCAATGCCATCTCCAATTTCTGATTTTAATGGTAAGATGAGATTTACTTACTGCTACGGGAACAGCAATAAACACGCTCGAGCGTAAAAGGATCAATGAAATAACGGTTATTCGTTCCACCGTAGTTATTTTTTGTCTTTTTAACATTTTTCTTTTTTCTATTTCTCTTTTTTTTCATTTTATTTCAGAATTTCATCCTCGACACCAAATTAATCATTCAATCACTTTCGCGTGACAAACTGTTGGGTAATTGCTTTTTAAAAAATCCGACTTGATTCACTTATAACTCTCTTTAATCTCGTTTCGCCAAATATAAGCAAAAATGAATTACGAGCTGGGCCGGGATGAAAATAAAAAGGGGAAACGTTCACGCAATTTTCACGTGAAATTTCGCGAATTGTCCATCAATGGATTTCTGACCGAATCGGATTACCAGGCACGTCTGGTAGTCGACGGAAAAGCTTCAGCCCCGTATATTAACGTTGCGAAATACATCTCTCTGGCACTCTGGAGATCGTGTACAGAGTGCAACACCTGCAAGCGGATAACTTCTACTATTGCCAATATCCTCCAATATTTGGGCAGCCAAAGAGAATTGCGAGAAGAGGGAGAAGGGAAGGAAGTGGTAGGCAGATATTCGGAACATTTAGTCGCTCGAAAAAATTTATCAATTTTAAGATCTACAATGATCTCTGGAGCGTTTCTGAGCATACACGGAAATTTCTTGTGTCATAAAGAAAAATCAATATTTTGACAGTTTTTATTTTATTCAGTACCGTGGTTCAAAAAAAAACTTTATATTTTTTACTTTATTTAAAATTCTGTGAATATGTGTCGTTTATTTTGCGAAATCTATGGTTATTTGAAACTCCACCGACAGTACAAATGCCGTAATCTCTTATTTATGCTAAGCCTTATGGGATTATTATTTGTTTCTAGTAGATTTGATTTATGAACTTGAATAATAGCGCCACTTGGTTTATGACTATTATTAATTGGTTTAAACGCTGTTTTATTTAAAAAAAATTAATCCATATTTTATACAATTTAATTTTTTTTACAATATATTATTTATTATTTATTTTTTCTTTTGTCTCTCTCTCTCTCTCTCTCTCTCTCTCTCTCTCTCTTTCTGCTCATTATATCCACAGCGCACGGTAAAATAAATCTGAATTAACGTTATAATTTTGAAAAATAACAATAACAAATAATAACAATAAAAACAGAAAATTTCCATTGTCTCTCAGTTGTATTGCCGCGCATCGACGATGTATTATACATACGCAAAAGCGCAGCTTGCCCTACATTTTCCAAAAGCTAGCGTGTGTTCGCTATTAATTTACCATCGCAGCGAAACGCGTGCGCGGCAATTAAAAAAAAACAGCAGCGTCCAATATTTTGCTAAAAACACCAGCAAAAGCGACAAGCAAAAATTGCACATAACGAACGTTCAAACGAAACTTGAATTTTCGCACGTTACCGGAGCTAAAGAGTAACTTTGCGCGTCCGTTGCTCCGGTAAAGAGAAAGATAGAGAGAGAGAGAGAGAGAGCGCGCGGGGGTTGTAATTACTTTCGGCGGTTCTTGTATCGGCTGGCGCATCTGTGCAACGGCACTGCCCGACACAGCCGCCTCCATTATGCCAGAGGGGGCTTGTAACGCACCTGCTCTCGAGAGCGGTCTTTTGAACGAGTCTCCAAGTTTGGCCGGATTGCCGAAAAGGACTGGTTTTTTTGCTTTATCTAGTACAAACTAAGCGGCCGCCGAACATCAAACGAACCGACGAGAAACAAAAGGCCATGTATTTTTTCGAGAGCCGGACTAGGCTCCTTTCGCTCTAGCGCTTTGACGAAAATGACGCGCATGCGTATGTGCGCGCGCGCGTGAGATTTAATTGGAATATTTAATTAAATCTCATTATTGCAATTTTGTTTGACTTTACGAGGCAGCCGGAGAGAAGACGGCGATCGTCATCGTTAAAATTAATTGTATGACTTTTCACATTACTCTCGCCGAAAAATAGGTCGATGGAATGTTAGAAAAAGAAAATAGCACAAGAGAGCTTTGCGAGCGCCGTGTAAAAATCTCATTTAATCCACTTCCATCAAAATGATAAGGGAGAAAAAAAGCGGGGCCTTACCGAGGGAGGTGCAACGGGATGGAGGAACGCGGGCGCGAAATGAAAGAAACGCGCCAAGACTTTTTCGACTCGCTTCATTCCTTAAGTTTTCTCGTGACAAATACAAACCTTCGCCGTCATTTTCTTCCGTTTCATATTTCCAGCCAACAGACTGACAAACGCAACAGCATTTCTTTCTCTACTCGGTGACCTTTTTTCCCCAACTAACGTTGTGCTCTCGGTCCGTTATTTTATTCGCTACAGTATACATGCGTAGATGATTTTAGGATTTCAGGGTACATTGACCTTTTGGAAGGATTAAGCTAACAGGTAGCTTGTTTTACGGGGTACAGTTATAAAGTGGTGCTCCATTTTAATCACGGCTGTTAAAACTTTATTAATTATGATCCGAGTATTACGAAATAGACCTTATTATTATATTTTATACAAATATTGAGAGAAGCCGGAAGTTGCATGAATTTAAATCTTATTCAATTCTTGAGAAAAACTTGAAAATTTTAAAGTGACGTATAACTTTCTATGAAGAACAGTTGAAGCACTTATTTAAATTTGGGTCGCAGCTGGTACGAACTTGTATGAAATCGAAGCTAATTTTTTTTTATTCCAAACTTATGTACGTTTGACTCGCTTAGCATAATGCCCAGTGCATTATTGCTCCGTTTATACAAATTTGGGCTACTTAAAAGTCGCTCGACTTCAAGATACTCTCCATCAACTACTACAGAGTCTCAATCAGATAATTTAAATTTTATCATGCTCTGTGAAACTTTTTTCAAGTCGCTAGGTGAAACAGATGACGTACACTATTAATTTCTTTTAAATTTAGTGTCTTGTAGAGATATCACGTTGAATGAATATTACAATTAAGACTTTTCGAATCGGAAAAAAGGTTTTACATTTAAATAAGGAATTTTCTAAAGATAAAATTAAAAAGTGCAAAAATGTATAGATAAGCCGAAGTATTCTTTGCTCTGACTCTTTTTTTTTAATTCTCAATCCGAACAAAAAATCTACGTTATATATAATATATATATAATCAAGCTGTTCTCGTAATCGATATCTCGTAAAATTTTTTATACAAATACTTTTATAAATGTAATAAATTTTTTCCGCCCACAATCGGCACAATTCCACGAATTCCACTTACGATTGCGTCGCGAACTTTTCTAATAAACAAAAATTCCATTCTCAACGTTGTCCTGTAAAACAAAAAATAAAAAAAAAACTTCATTACCATCGGAATAAAGTTGTTAGCCCGATATCAGAGGAATTTTTAATTCAAGCATTATAATCTCAAGCAACGCACGCTCTTAATCAAACTAACAACGAGTGTTTGCTCTTTCGCGTTAACAAACGCAAGAGCTCACGAAATCAAACAGAAAAAAAAAGCGAAAAACAGAGGGAGAGACGGCTTAGCCTGGATAGAAAGAGAGGGTGAAGAGAAAAGAGACGAAAGAAAAGCCAGAAATTCTAACAAGCATCCGCGATCCAGCCAATAAATTTCCAAAGTCCCGAGAGCCTAAAGAAACTTAAAGCTAACAAGCGGGGGGCTGTAAGGGGGGGGGGGAGGCTGGAGCAGGCTCTGGTATCCCGAATAGCCGAAGAAACGGCAAACTACGCGAATCCTCTTCCGGCCGTAGGATTTGTAATTAAAAAGGGGACCGCATAAGAGAGAGGGAGGGGAAACAGGAGAATGAGCTGGTGAAGGTGATCCAGAAAACAGCAATTAATTCTTCGAACCCGGCCACGATGTTCGATATGGCCAAGAAGGCGAAGAGGAGAGAGAGAGAGAGAGAGAGTCACGTGTAATTGAATTCTCGGCGTGTTTTAATCTGTTGCAGATGGAGGAGTGGTGGACGGCTCGAGGGCGGGACCGGTGGTCACGCCGCACACGATTGAGCTGACGGCCCGCGGCCGGGTGCAGCTGCTCCAGGCGCCCCCGGACACCGCGAGGGCCTACCTGCCCCCGGAGTACCGGCCCGGTCGCATCTACTCCGACGGCGAGTCGGAAAAGGTGAGTCTGCGCTGCCAGATATATATATCTGTCTCGCGTCTCTCCCCTTATATACGACTAGGTAGCTTTATTGATTGAACATCACCCCCGCGCGCTCTTGCATCACCGTGGTACGTGTATATAGAATGCGAGGGACAGAGATTGGAAAGAGCAGTTGGGCTTGTAGAGAGAGAGAGAGAGAGGGTAGCGTTCATTGTTGACTACTGGCTTGCGCCCTCTCTCTCTCTCTCTCTCTGCTTATAACGTGGCTAGTGCTATAGGCAAGCTCTCAAATTGCAGATGCGCTTCAATACACGTTTTGTTTTAGGGGGGATGCTCTATCTCTCCTGCCGAGTGTAAGCTGCCCGACTGGCACACTGCAGAGCTTCTCCCAAGTTTTCCTTTGTTTACCGGGGTAACTGCTAATTGAGTTTAGAATCAAATCTACACGACTACATGTCGATTCGTACGCGCGCGCGGGTGTTTATGCTTTATTTTTATTCGAATTACGTCGAGCTACGTTTTCAATACGGTGATGTACAAATAGCTCTCGCATTCGAAATTAAACGACATTGATTCGACGAAATTATTCATTGTTAATTAAGAAGCTGTTTACCGCGTTGCACAAATAGACTGCAGCGTTAAAGGAAGGAAAGCTCCGAGGATTTCACTTGCAGCATATTGTGCATGTATACTTGCAGGAATAACAACAGGCGCAAAGAGCGCAATCTCGAAATTATTGTATATGCATCGAGAGAGAACGTCGTCCATGCGTAGTACGATGACATTTATACTTGTTGACAATTAATCACTGACAATCAACTTCGAAATACGTAATTTCGCGCTCGCTTGTTTGTCTTGGCTAATGGAAAATCGCCGGCGGCGAAAAAAGAGCGTGTCGTCGCGAAAATGTATATCAATCGGCGTTCGGCCGGCCGGTAGGGCGCATCGATGCGAAATTTCACGGGCGACATTAGAGAGCGCTTGTATATAAAATCGATTGGCTCGGCTCAGGCTCGATGAAAAGTGCACTCTATAAGCCATCCTTATTTAAATCTTAATGAGGTTATTTTCCGGAGCTCCGCCCCTCTCGGACTTCCTCTTCTCCTCCTCGCTTTCGACCGCCTGTAACCTATAAATAACTATTGAAAATCGATACCAATTGGTCGCGGTGGCCGGGGGAGGTGTGGGATTCGAATAAAAAGAAAGCATAAAAAATGAGCCGGGGCGAGGTCTCTCGAAAGAAAAGAAAAGCGAAAACGAAAGGCACGAAACGGAAGGTGTGTCGGTACACGAAAGAAGTCCGCTATTCGTTGAAGCAGCTCACGGGATCGTTAAAACGCGAATAATAACAAAGGATCTCCTCGCGCTGACAGAGAAAGCGGGGATCGTCGCCGGGAGGGAATTGGAATTACGTCAAGCAGCCGCAGAGTGTATGTATATCGCTGCTAATCAATCCGCTACCCTCGGGGCCGACGCTGGCGAGTAAGAAAGGGAGCAGCATCGTAGATACGCGGCTTGAATCATCGACCGGGCGACCCTAAGGAAGTAACCCTAAATGCTTGCAATTAACGCGTGTGCGGGGGCAGAGCCGTTATAGTTCAAACACATTAACGTCTATTCCCCTCGTATCGTTTACGGTTAGCTAAAGCTATGAATAATTATGAGAGACCCTTTCTCGCGTTGTGTCGCGCCAAAATGAAATTGCACGAGAGCTTTAATGGACCCGCGCTGTCTATCGCGCGGGCGTCGTATCTGTGTGTGAGTTTTATCGGAATCATATATCGAAAGTTTCGCAGTAGCGGCAGAGCGAATGATTCTCTCGCGCGCGCATAAATATTTTATTATATACGCGTCGTATGCGGGCTGTGTTTTGCGAGGAGCGCGAAATTGCTTTTAACGCTATTTTTTGTGACAAATTATAATCAAACAAAATTCCAATTTTCTCGCGCTTTCGTTCGTTCGCAGTTTTTCCTGTTTTTGAATATCATTATTCCATGATTTATGGGGATCACCTTTATTATCGTAACACGAGAGCCTTATTATTTTAATGGGGATCTATTGAAAAATAAGATTTGTTAGTTAATCTAGAATTCGAAGGATATTCATACGTTTTAAGAAAAATCTCATTTGTTTATTATTGCAATTAAAAACACGAAAGCATTTTACTTCCACGTGCTTGTATCAATAATCATAATAATCCGCATAAACTAAATTTCCAACGAAAATGGATGGATATAACCATACCGCAATAAAGTACTTACATTTTCATCTAGATACCGTTGTCGATGAACAATAGAGAAAGCGACACTTGGGTCCTCGTCGGGGCACTACTTTTTTTTTATTTCCCTCCGTCTCCGATGCCAGCAACTTTTCTTCGCGTATCTTTTTCAGCGTCGCGCGAAGAAAAATTGCAAGCGCGATAATAGGGCTCCCTGGATAATAGGGCCTTTTCGCTGAAACTCGGACGCTAGTGTACATTTACGGGGAAAAGCTCTCTCTCTCTCAAGAGAGGGAGCCTTGTTTTCACGGCTGCTTGGCTCGTAGTAGCGATTTTCTTTTGTCAAGCCGGAATAATGCAAATTATCCGGCTGCTTCTTGATAACAATTCCAGAGTCACTTTAGCGGCCGTCTCCAGGCTCCGCTAGCCGAGATTAGTTTCTCAAACCAATTTCGACTGAATCACACTCTAAATAGCCTGTGTTGCGCATAATTCAGATTAATCGAGCATCTCTGTAAAGACAATACCACCCCTTCAGTTCATAACGCAGTTCATTCGAGATCGACGAAACAATTAAGTAACCTCGAATCGTTTAGTTGTCAAGGCAACGACTTTAAATATTTCCCCTATAATTCAGTCTCTCTCGAAAAAGAAGAAAAAAACGCGCGGAAGCCGGCATGACGAAGCGATTGGAAGGAAAAGGATGAGGATGGAATCCAGCAGCAGTAGCAAAACCAGTAAAATCATTCACTTTGTCTTGACCTAAAAAGAAGAAGAAAAAAAAAGAGAAAAAAAGCAGCCATCGCCGCCGACTGTTTACAGATTTTCTCCGGTGCGGTTGAATTTATATATTCGACAGAGTCGCGTGTATACGTACCGAGAGAGCGAGAGCTGTATATAACATTTGGCAAAAAGCGCAGCTGTGCTAAAGCGCGCCCGGTCTCGAGCCGTATGTGCACGAGTCGATACGCGCGGCCGGTGACTATACGCAGCTGCCCTCGCCGCGCCCGTTATATTCCGAGGGTCCGAGAGCGCGCCCGCGCTCTGGCGTGACTTTAGCTTGTTAAAGCCCCGTACGAGGAAGAGGGAGCCCAGAGGGGCGGCTGGCAGACGCCGGTGGATCTTTTGTGTGTGCTGATGTTTGCGCGCGTGGCAGCCCCCGCTCTCGCAGGTTATACCCTGTACTCAGCCGACCCCTCTCTCGATCCCACCCACCGGCTCCTCCACTCCCTCGGCCCTCCCCAGCCCCTCGCCACGCGTCTGCGTTTTATTACCCCCGTGGAGTCGGAGAGTCAGGCTTTGCCCGGGCTCTCGTAATGAATTTAATGCCTACTCGTTCTCGGTGATTTTGATTTCTTATTTTCCGCCGGATTTGTGCGCCACACACAGACGCAGACAGCTCTTTTATCTCTCTTTCTCTCGCTATGACCCATATATATTGATCTTTCACCGTTTTGTTCATTGCTGCCGCGAGGATTTAGGATTATGGATTTCGGAAGCTGTTTAATAAACAAGCACTCGCGCGCATCGACGTTATTTTCTGCAGAATGCGCCTATAAACGGGCTCTCGATATACGTCGCTGGAAACAAATGTTTTATAATTAAACGCTCGAATTATGCAAGTATAACGCAGTCTTATCGATGATTCAATGCCCCGCTCGCGACTTGTGCGTATTTTAAAATAATTTTCCGAAAGCATAAATTGCGCCTCAAACGAATTCGCATGGCTTTGCGATGATTTCGAATGGACAACAAATAATTCTCCCTCTCTCGGTAATACAACAGCGACAGCAGGCCGCGGTAGCAAAACGCTGGCGCGCGCATTACCGATTTTTCACGGCGTCATTACCATAAGCGAGTGCGCGGCCCAAATCGTCCAATCCTTTGACAATTTAACGTCACTTCACACCTCCTCCCTTTGTCCTATGAATATTTAATGCGACAAAGTAAAAAGCTCGTTATCCCCACAGGTGCTCTCGTTTGTGTAGTCGACAGGTTGGAACGAATAATAATCATAAAAAAAGAAGCCAGCGCGTCTGCTACTGCAGCAAAAACCAGAGCCGCGTGAGCATTCCAGCGCGCCCTTATCGCCCTTTACACCACTTTTTTGTGTCCGGCGCTCTCTCTCTCTCGTATTCACAAGCGCGAGAAAAAGAGAAGGGCTCGCGAATAATAAAAAAGCGAAGAAAAAAAGGAGCAAAAAAAGGAGAACGTAGGTACGCGAGAATGTCGCGCGAGGTACACAATTCGCTCTCCTCGAGAGAGTAATCTCTGGCATTTCACGCGCCGCGGTACATAAGTCTTGAAAGAGCTTTTTTTCCAGGTTCTCTCTCTCTCTCTCTCTCTCTCTCTCTCTCTCTCTTGAGAGAGAGAGAGCCCGAATCCAGCGCTATGACACATATGCCTGGCGTTAAAAATAGGAAAACAGGGTCACGAGTCGTCGCGGCGCGATATACACGTAAACAAAAAAGAAACGCGCAAAAGACGCGAAAGAAAGGCAGTAGGAATCTATATCTATCCGCGTTCACCGAGTTTTCCGACTTATCCCTCCCCCTATATACTGCACTCGAGCCTTCCCGTAACCATATACACATAGGAGGCAACTGATTCGTGCAAAGCTGAGGGGCGAGTCTCTAGAGCTTCGCCTTAAACTCGGCCCGATACGACCTTACCACTCTCCTCGCGTTCGTTCCTTCTCTCTCTCTCCCTCTTCTTTTTCTTGCGTTTCGAATAAACCCAAAATCGGGCTGGACGTCGTCGTCCCGCGGGAAATTCTGTTGGCTACTCGTAACTTCAATAACGGACCGGACCCTCCTCCCCCTCCCTCCGCGCGCTGCAGTTGCTACATCAGCCGACCTGTACATATGTGAGAGATGCATGTAGCATTTTGCTCAGGCCGCATTTCGATCTTGCCTCGACCCCCAATCCTTTCAATCCCCTCCTTTACCCCTGGCTACTTTTGTCCATTGAAATTCTGTTTTGCAGAAAAGTTACTTGTTGTTCGTACAACAATGCCCCTCCTGCTATATGTCAAATTACCTCGTGGTTCGAACATTGTAACGCGTTTAAAATGTCCCTTGTAATTAAAAATGGGGGGATAAAGAGTGAATGAGACACTTTGTTTATACTCTTGAGCGTTGCGCGCAGGCTGTGTAACATTTCAACGTTTTTCAACGCGTTTCTTATAAATAACGCTTCCCCCGTCGAAACAACGATTCTATCCGGAAGTTTTCCGAAGTGCATTCGCGTCGGTGCATTGTTACTTTTTCCTGGTAAATTTTCGAAAGGCAAACTTTTCCTCATCCGCAGATGTCATTTTCAGAAATTACAACAGAAATATGCTCCTTTTTGAAAAAAAAACAAGAACAGCACTTCAAAATTTCTCTTTATCTCGAAAGTTGCACGAGAAATATCCAACATTCATATATTTGTAAAAAAAAAAGAAAAACGAAGGAAGTAATCGCGATCAAAAGCGTTGGCGGGGGGAAGCAAACAAAGGCAAGTAGAATAAATCAATGTACGACGAAACAAAGCTTTAGAGTTCAATAACATAACAATTGGAAAGAGAAAAAAAACTCAAACTGGAGAGAGAGAGAGAACACGCAGCTACACTTGGTGTAAGATAAAAAAAGAAAAAAAAAAGGGAAAAAAAGCTGCATTTCAATCGGCTTTTTTTGAAGCATCGGCAAAAGAGCAATCTGGGGCAATTTTATTAGCGAATCTTTATCCATCCCGTCAATCGTCGCTCGTAAGTTTCAATCCCCTGGGGAGAGGGGGGGCCAGGGGTGAGGCTCTTTCGCTCTCTGTATTCAGCCGCGCCGTCCATTTCCGCCGGGACTCAATCATCGGCCAATCAGCGAGAGAATACTTTTCGCACCCCCCGACGACGAGCTGGGGGGAGGGCTTCGCAAACGACTCTCGCCGGGAGAACTTTGGTAGCCTCGTCTGGGGAGCGTCGATGCCCGAAGATCCCGGCCATGATAAAATAACGAACTGGCACTTTGGCCGCGACACGTACGGGGCCAAGTCTCCACTTCACTTTGTTGGATATGGCAGTTGTGTGGCCCTCTTTGGAAACTCTCTCTCTCTCCCTCTCCGGTCACGCGTGACTTATCCCATTCGCCGCGATTATTGACTGCAACGCCGTACACTGGCCAATCCGCCCCCCCCCCCCTATAGTTATATACCATTTCTCGACTTTTATTAGCCTCTTCTCAATTATTACCCTCCACCGCCGAGCATACGGTGGCACTCGTTTCTATATTGTACGCTCGCGAAAAAGTTTCTAGGTTTTATATAAATTTCTTTCCTTTTTTGCTGGAGACAAATAAAAGAGAAATTTTAAGTGAATTTAATCGTACTTGAGGCAATACTCGCTGCTGCGCTTCACCTGCGTTCGCTTAGCTTAATTCATTTTGCTAGCAAGTATTGCCTTTATAACTTTTCTCAGAAATTTTATAGGAATTTCATTTCGCATCCAGTTCGGAAGTGCTACTTCTCCGTCTCTCTCTCTCTCTCTCTCTCTCTCTCTCTTTCTAGCGCAAGTTCTCTTATTTATTTTGCCTCGTAAAAATTAACTGCGTCGATAATTGTTAAATATTTGCTATAACTCAATGTTGCGCTCTGAAAGCCCTTGTATTAATCGATAAACTTTTCATCTTTGCTCTGATTTATTGCGAAGAAAAAAAAAGTGGAAAATTATGTTCGAAAACATTTTTATTTAGTTATATATCGACATCTACAGACAGTTTCTTCGACGGAAAATGTTTAGGCGACTTGATACGAAACTCCTCTGAAATATAGCCGACGTTCATATTTTTATGAAAAATTATCACTTGAATGTTGTATCCCCTCCCGGTATAAAAACCAACTTTATTATAACGTCTCGCTTTTATCCCGGAATAAAGAAGTAAACGTAACTCCCGAATTAAATACATAAAAATTCGAGGAGCAAGGTAGAAGAAAAAAAAATCTTAAACCCCGCAATAAAAAGGCGGCCGATTAAAAGATCGACAATGATCGTCTGGCGCTAAGCCCAAGCAATAACTGCCAAAGCACGACTTGGACTCGCGAAACGTTAAAGCCACCCTCGTCGCATCGATTCTCTCGAGTCCCTTATACGAAAAAAGAAAATAAAAAAAAACAGCAGCAAGTCCACTGGAGATCGTAAATTTGCGCGACAGAGGGCAATGTCGGCTGCTCCTTCAAAGTTCGCCTCTCTAATTAGCAGTGCGTTAATTCGCGCGCTCATTACCAATCGCGAACTTTCTTCTTTGCGCCTCGTCGAGAGAGAACGGCTAGACTCTTTTGTCTCTCGTTTCGCGAGATTGCGCGCGCGCTACCCTCTAATTAATGGCGTCGACGACGACGCATCGATTTCTAAGCCGCGAACTTATTGTGCGCGCGCGCGCGGAGACCAGTGGGATTAATTGGCAAGGCGTTAGTATAAGTTCAAAGTTTGGCGAACGGCTGAATGTACTTATTGTGCGCGTTCGCGGTGTACTCGTCCCCCGCTAATGGCGCTTGTAAGCTCTACGGTTAATTGACTGATAAGCAGCTTGTATTTGCGCTTTGTTGAACTTTTCGCTTGCCTAAAGTCGGCAAAAGAAAAATAAACGACGGGAAATATAGATATAAGAAAAAACGCTATCGTGTATTTGCAAAGGTAATTTAATGAGGTTGTTCGGTAAACGCAAAACAAGCACAAGTTAGAAGCGAGCACTGGCTATCCTGCTAATGATAACTTTAGAAACTTCGCAGCGCGCGTATTTTATGCGCGCACGTGGAGAAACTTAGACGAGGCAAACGCTTTAACGAATTGATTGAATTTTGACTTTTACGAGTCAAGCACATGTCCCGTTGCTTTTTAGGTCAAATAGCATTCGCGCTTTAACACACGTCGCTTTAATTACATTTATTGAAAATTCCATCTCTCTCTCTCTCCCTCTCCCTTTTTTACTCTACACTCGAGAATTTCACCTGTAAAGTTTGAAAGGTACACACTTTAAAGCGTGAAAGTGAACTCTATTCGCGATGAAAAAAAAGGAACGGGAGTAAAAAAAAGGGAGAATTCGAAATGAAAAAACTTCTGGGAAACATGGAAAAAATCTTATTCAATGCTTTTTCTTTCATTCCGCGCGAGAAAAAAAAGTTGTTCTCTTATTTTTTTTCATTACACCCAAACAATAGAGGTCTTTTGCAAAACAGTTGGTAGAGGGGGAGGCGAATGGGAGAAATAGGGTTTCATTGAGTCACCAGCAATTTCTCTTTCTACCGAGCCGAGCGCTAAGAAAGTTCAAAGCCAGCAAGAAAAAAAGCAAATGAGAAAAAGAAGCACGCGCAAAGCTTGACCTTCCGCGAAGGCGCCTCTAACCACTCGCGAATTTGGCTTTTGCAGATGTGGATGTACTCGCTGGGCAGGGCACTGCTGGACACGACGCCGCGGGCCACGGCCCTCACCGGCACCGTATCCGTCTCACCCTCTTCGGCCCTGCAGTCGGTGCTCGCTGCCATGACCGATCCTGATCCCCGAAGGAGAGCTTCCCTTATGAATCTTCTTGATGTAAGTATACTTTTGCCTGTCACTACTACATTTTCCCTGACGTGATAAAACAAGAATTTAATCTGCGGCTTAGTTTTAAAGCAGTCCCTCGGCGTTTGCTAAAACCGTCTTACCAAAGCGCGCCTGTAACTACTTAAACGCCGACTAATTCTCGGCGTAATTTAAAACATAACGAAATCTCGTAAAACTTTTGTGTGTCTCATCTCGGCGCGTGTTCTCTTTTTTTTTCTTTTTCTCATTAAATTAAGCCGTTTTAGCCAGTAATTAGAAAAGCTTACCAGTGCTTTTTCATTAAACATTAGACTCTTCTTAGACCTAAATAAAATTAAAAGAAACTGTATAAGATAGGGTAATGACACCTGGAAAGAGGAAATTAAGGAATTACCAACCTCGCACGCGCGTCTCTCTTTCAACGCGCTTCACTGTAATGCGCGCGCCCGCGCTTTTTACGCAAGCAAAGAACATGAATTTTTATTTTCCACTAAGAATTAAATTGTAAGGAAAAATTAGAAAAGAAAAAGTTAATTTATATAAAAAATTGAAAAAACAGATATGACAGAAAATATACCTAACAATGAATAAAAAAAAAAAGAAGAAAAGGCGTGAAGGGGGAAGCGGGAGAAAAGGAAAAATACATTCAGACGTAAGCTAAAAGGCGACAAAAATATTCAACGAACGGTGCGGCTGGGACAGAAGAAAACAACATCGCCGAATCCGTTTTAACGTAAGAACAGCTCGGAACACGGGGGACTCTCTCGGGGCAGAGCCTATACACGGAAGCAGCCGGGTAAAACACGCCCGCTAAGTACTCAAGAGAGGATAGCTCTCTCCCTCTCCGAGCCTACAGCGCCAAGACTTTTCCGAGAGTAGCCTTTCACGCCAAGTGAACATTTTCCACCCTTACCCCTCCCCTCACCGGATTTTATACGTTTTTCGCTTTTTCTCTTTCCCCCTCTCTTTCTCGTTCTTCCGCACTCTCTGCTTACCCTGCTTTTCACCGCAAGCCCAGTGTATACCATTCGGCTCTCCTTTTTTTCCTCTTCCCCTAAGGAAGTCGTTACGCCGTCCGAGTCCTGAAAATCCCTGCTTCTTAATCCATGTTCTCTCTCTCTCTCTCTCATTCTGCCTCTCTCACTCTCTCGGCTCGTTATTATGGCCTAGTAAAATTGAAACTCCAGTTCCGAGGCTCTGCAGTGTATATATGCAGGAAGGGCATTGTGCGATGCGAACTTTAGAGTAGGTTGATCTATGTATACGTGCGCGCGCGCGAAAGAGTGAGAGAGAGACTAGAAGGAAGATAGTGTGTGCAATTTAACGAGTTTGCCTGTGTATACGTCCGTAAATACTTTTGTTATTAGGCTTCTTCAACGGTTTGGCTTAATTTGGGTTATCATTTCGTTACTCAAATTAAAAAGTTTTATTAATCTAACGGAGAAGAGCCGCAGCCTGGGCTCATGCGTAGATTTGTGTGCCGTATCCATGATACGAGAGAGCGAAATAGCGAGAAGTTGTTGGACTATGAAGCGCGGATTGTTCTCTATATACTGATATCATAAAGGAATGCGTATGCACCCGCGAGCTGGTAAAAGTATTTTAATATTGCTCTTTCATTGGATTTATTATGATCCTTTTTTTTTCTTTTTTAAATATTGTTGTCGTTAGCAATAGTTTCAATGCGATAATTTCCATAAAGGCGGTATATTACTGTAACGCGTTTGAGCCTTGAAAAGCCACAAAGCTAAAGCTACAGAATCAAAAAAACTTTCTTACCTTCCATTCTAAACACTATTTTCCAGTTGCTAACCTTCGTAATCGCTGACCTGGAAAGCAAGACTCTAAATCCCCGACGATTTATTTTTCGCGCGTTAGAACCACTCGGCGGCCATTACAACAAATAATATAGACCCCCTCGTACAAACGTCACGCGCAAACATCAATTTCGCTCCACATAACTTTACGTCTTTCCCAAAAAAGCAAGAGCATAAAGAGAAACCTGATGAGCCGCACAGCAAAGCGCAATCCAGTAAATATACCATACATCCAAAATTGCAGCTCGCAAGTTGCGCGCGCGCGCGCGCGACATCATCAAGCAGCCTACCCGTCAGGCGAAATATGCCCGGTTATAAACAGAGACTCAATATCAGTAGTCTGCATCAGCGCGTCTTTACTCTCCTCCCCCTCTGTCCTTCCGGCAACTCTCCTACTCCTGCAGAATCCCGAGAGCAGCGAAGGTAGGCTGAATTTCTTGGCCCCCGCAACGAAGGGAAGTTACAGCAGTGAGACCGAGAGGCGTACTTAAGCGCCGAATTAATTAGCTTTAAGAGCAAGCAAGACGTAGCCGCACGGAGAGAGAGAGAGGCGAGCTTGGGGGGTGTAGGAGGGCTGGAATGACGTCGGCAATTTAGCATCGGAGCGCGAGAAGGAGGCCCGGGGTGGATGCTATATAGCGCGGACGGAGGGGAGGGCACAGCTGCGGCTGAGTGCTACAATAGCCAAAACGAGAGCCAGCTTTCCTGACGATCATCAGCAGTGTGTGTGTGAGAGAGAGAGAGAGGAAGCGCGCGCGAGAGTCACCGCAAGCTCTGCTGAATAATAAAGCGATCGGAGAGGCCTAGGCCGAGTATCCGAAGGGAGCCGTGTACACAGCGCGGAGGGACGCGAATATATGCACGAGGCGGTAGGAAGAGACAGCCAGAGTGTGTAGAGAAAGAGGAGAGGGGCGGGGAGGGAGATGAGGCTTTCGCGAGACGCATCGCGCAGGGTTTTGTTTTGCGGGCTTGTTTCGGCGTACACTGGAATAATGCAGTCTGCATTAGGCGCTTGCCGCGGTATGGGGGTAATTGAACATTGTCCTCGAGACAATGGGGGGAAGGGGAGGATAGGAGAAGACACTCTTTCTCCAAGAGGTGAGCGCGAAGCTCGAGTCTCTCTAGTTGTGCCGGAGGAACTTTATTTTTCAGTGCCGTCAATATAAAGCGATCATTAATATTGTCCGAGAGAGCGGAGATCGTGAAAATTTTACCGGAACCCCATCCCCTTCGTGCCCCCGTGGCGACAGAGACGCTCGCTATAAATTTCGCGAAACAATGAGAGCTCCGAAGCCGTCTGCTCGTGACGTATCCCCCGGATCGAGTATTAATTTTCAGAAGAGAATGAGCGAGATAGTGCACGAGAGAGGTAGGTAGACTTGCAAGCTCGCGCTTTCAGACGTGAGTGGAATGAGAAGTCTAGATTCGCGCAAGCCAAGTGTGCTTATCCCGCGACGCTTGAAACGCCAAAGGCTAGATGCGAGCGAATGCTGTATGCGTACGGGGGGGGGGGGGGAAGAAGATCCGAGGATCAAGCGGAAGAGCTACGGGAGTGCGTTTCCGTATGCTGAAAGCACTCCTTGATTTCCGGCCGAGGGGGTCTCTCGCGGCTCGCGCCAGAGCCGGCAACAAATGACGCGGCAATTAGACGCGATTCATAAACCCTCGTCGTCTACCTCGCGCGCACGCGCGGCACATGAGAGCCAGCCCGCACGAATACCGGCCGTTGACTTTGGCCCCCCGGCCTTTGCGAAAGTTTATCGCCGCTGCGGGGAACCGATCGATCCAGGGATAGAGAGAAAGAGGGGAGGAGTAGCACCTGCTGTGCGAATTTTCCACGGCGAAGGCTTATTATTCGTCTGGTTGAAGAGAGGGAGCGAGAGAGAGAGAGAGCGGAAGGAAAGCCGCGCGATATATATCTGCGGGTAGAGGCGCGCGCGCACACACACCGAAATCTCGGGCCCTTCTCGGTGCGATTGAATATTAGCACCGTTGCTCTTCTCTCTTGCTACCGCCTCGGCAGTGCGCACACAATGGAAATTACGGAGTAGGACGTTTTTTTCCCGCTCCTCTAATTAATTGATAGTATGACAAATAACGCGAGAGCGCCCGGAGGAAAATGAGGAAATTGTTAATCTCGTTACCACACCTTTACGAATGTTATTATAACGACCTGCATACCAGTTGAACGCATTCTTTCATCTTATGATGACAATGTTTGCCTCTTATCATTATTAATGCACAGCTGTTCAATCGACAACGGCGATCGGCCGACGTCATTTCTACATGCGCACATACGGCTGATTACGCGGGGGCACAGATTAATTCGAGAGGGCCTCGAAACAGACGCGTAATCCTGAGAGCCGTCCACTCGAAATTTACATACCGCGTATCCCTGACAAATACAATTCCGGCTGCCCCCGACTCAAAACTATCCTCCTCCCCCCCCCCTTTCGATATAACCCGAGAGCAGCCGTCTCTCTTGATTATTCCCGTCCTCGGTCCTGCACGAAGATCGCATTACCGATCGACCATACCTCGTTCGTTCCAAATCGCCTTTGAATGTGCGTGCATGTGCGCCTCTGCTCGACTGTGTGCGTGCGCGCATTTTGTCTAATCAAAGCATACCCATCCGCCGAAATCAGCGCGAGAGATGCGACCGCAGTAGCGCCGGGCAACACAAAGCGGAGTATCATCATCGAAGCGCCGCCCACGTAAGCCCAGGCGCGCCTTTATTCCCCCAGAAATCGGCAAATACGAGCCCGCGCACACATAGCCCTCGACGGTACACATCGAACATGCGTGTCACGGCCCACTTGTCCTCGTCAAAAAAAACCGCCCTGCCTCGCTGACTTTTCAACCCTTCTCCTCCCCTCCCGCCAGCCCACTTGCTTTCTATTTTTCATGCCTCTCGTTGCCACGCGAAGCTTTTTCCATCGAACCCCGAATTGCCGGGAGTAGGGCGCGCGAGAACACACAGTGCATAGGCGAGCTCTCTCTCTCGCGACTTTCCTCGCGTACACTCGGCGAATGTATATTTATGTGGCTCGACGCGCTTCCGTCTCTCGTTTGATTTTTAACGGAAATGGATCTGCATTCGTATTTTTCTGGCTTTCCTTTCTTCTCCACCTCCACACACACACACACATACCGTTTCACCGTAGTCGCGATCTATCCTGTGTATTTTTAACTCGTTTTTTTTTCCTTTTTTTCGGCAAAGGTGTCGCGTCTTCCGACGAGCTCCCGATAAAGATGTAAATGCGACCGCATAAACAAGAGCTTGGTACTACGACAAAGAGAGAGGGAGAAAGAGAGACGCGTGTCGCCTTGTTTGCGCGCGCTCGCCGGCTCAAAAGCGTGTTACCGGCGTTATACGCGTAAGCGACGAATTTTCACGTGTTGAAAGAGGCGCCCCCGCGGCGAGGCTATAGGAGGGTAGGCGTATACGCGTACTCGCGTTGGGCCGGCCTACCATTTTCCACGACGAGCCGCTTGAATTTTCATCGGCCTAAGTGGGGATCGCTGTAGCTCTCCTGTATCGCTATAACCTAACGAAATTTTCATTTTCTTTGTGCGCGCATGCCTGTGCCCTCTCGGTAAATGCCGATTTTAGAATTTTAACGGCCGATGGACACATTTTTTTTAACCTCTTTTTTCACGATAGGAGACTGGCTCTGAGCCTCCCTGCTGCTTTTTTCCAATTTGATAAAAGAACACTTAGTGTCTGTTGGTAACTGTATACGAAAAAGAAAAAAAATGTCGCGAGGGCGTAAGGTGAACGGCCCAATCGTGAAATGATGCCCCGATAGTGAAATGCTTTAAATATTTATCAATAAATAAGTTTTGAAACATTTTCCCAGACTAAAAAAAATTATATTACATCCTAGCAACATCATCTACTTTCAAAAATTCATTTCATTATAGGGACATTGGCGTTTTCACCTACGAAACATGGTGTCCTAATAATGAAATATTCAAACTCCATTTAAATAACATAAACATTTCACATTAGGGACATCTTATTTCACAAACTGGGACATGACATTCCATATTATGGACAAAAAATTGCGTTCTTAAAACGCTTATTTATTTTTTTATTTTTCATCAAATTAATGCTACAATAGCTCAAAATACTCAATGAATACTTGGGTTAAAAATATATATAAAAAAATGTTATTTATTTTCATAATATAAAATATATCAAGAACTACGCGAAAACGCATATCACTATTTGGCCGTTCACCTTAACGGGTTCTCGGAAATGACATATTTTTTATAAACTGACATTGAACTTGTTTGTTCTTCTTGACGCAACTTCCTTATAATGTATTTATGAAAAAAAAGAGTCAGTATAGCATTTATCTCGCGGCTTACCAGAAAGTATTTGAATATTCGAGAAATGCAAAGAGCGCCGAGGGGCTCTAGTGTTTTTACGTAGTTTAGTTAAAATCTGCCCGGTATGCGCATAGTTTACGATGAAGAGAGAAAAATGCGCGCGGCATCCGAGAGAGTAAATAATATAAAAAAAAAGAAACGCCGTCAAACTCGCATGTAAATTTCATCCTCGTACGCAATGGTATATACGCGCTATAACATTCCTAAATAGTATCAAATAATATTTTGCCAAATTTAACTCCGCGGGTCGTAAATATTTTCGCTGAACAACTAAAACAAACATAGAACTACTCTACGTAGGCGATTGGATGGGTAACGAATTATTTGAAAACCATCGCTCTCCCGCTTTATTGCCTCGGCCATAAAAAATTCGGCCGACGCATTATTACGCTAAAAGTCAGGCAGAGCAGAGGGCATCGAAAAACCCTCCCCTCCCAGCGGTTCGCGTAAAAACGATTACGCTCGCTCTCTATCGCATAAACAACCTGAAAATTTTACAGTCGAAAAAACACGGCTGGGCACAACAGTTGGAAAAACACAAAAGCCCCATATAGCCGCTTAGAATCAAAAGGCGAGAAGCAGCCAACTGTCCCGATGGATAGAGGGCGAAAGCATTACAAAACGACCCCTCGATCAAATTACATAGCCGTCGTCGGACATTTTGCGGGCGGGGGGCGAGCAGGAGGAAAAGAAGAAGGCAGCCCTAGCGGTAAGGAGTCGTTGGGAGGAAGAGCACAGCTGTCGTGCGCTAAGACGTCGGGCTCGTGTTCTCACGTCCTGCCCATATCTTCCGAGTTATTGGCAACCTGTGGCAACTCGCTGCATTCCAATATGACGCACTTCCCTCCGTTGCATCGTGAGCCACTTGGCCGCGGCGGCCTCGTACATAAACATTCGGAAGCCGCGAGCAGCAAAAGCTCTCTCTCTCTCTCGATGCTATAGCGCAATTGAATTTTTCCCTCGCTGCTCAATTTCGAGGCTCGGACGTGCGCTGCGCTAGCAATGGCTTCACTCGAGCGTTCGATCTGCCGTTACTCCGGAGTGCTCTCTCCTCCTCTCTCTCTCTCGAATTTCGAAAATAATGGATCGAGGCGAATGGTAATGGGCTTGAACGATCGATTTCACGATGATAGATATACGTACACTATGTGCATTGGAAATTTTTCGGCTTCAGCGAATTTTCTTAATGAATATGGATATACAAGGGTAGAGAGTAAGATTAAGGTAATCGTTTCTTTTTTTTCGTCTCGGACGGAAACTTTTACGTGAATAAAGTGAATTGTCATTTTGGCGCGGAGAGTGTCGTTCATTGTGCGTATAAACCCTCTTCCCGGTGAAAGTGGCGAATAAAGTTCGCCAACTTCCTCGCGCGATACGGTATAACAATGGTTGAGAAACTTTTCTCCCTCTCGACCTTTTTCCTTTTTTCTTCTTCTTCTTCTTTTTTTTTGCTTTAAACGAAAAAAAGTGCATGATAAATGATATTTTTCACTTGGTAAAGGTAAGAAGCTGGGCTCATTGCACTCTCTTGAATTCATGAAACGTACGTTCTTGCGGGCCGAAAAGAAATCCATAATTCAGGGGGTTTTATGAACGCTTAACCGTTATCATCGTACTAGTTATATCGTTTATATTTAACGCGAGTTTAACAAAAGGTCTCGTACGAAAGTAATGCATCTCCAAAATTTTGAACAAATACACGATATTCAATTAACGCTAAAGTCGATTACCTCAGCTGCTCACTTCATCATCCGATAAAAATCTTCGTTTAAAAATGAAATTCTATTAAAAAAAATATAGAGTGAGCTAAACCTTTTTACTTATCCAGCCAACTATCTCTCTTCTTCTCGAGATGCTCGTCACCCTTTAAGAGCCCCAGTCTCCGGTCCATTTTTCATAGTCCTCGCCTCTCGAGCATGTAAATCATCGAATGGTAATTAACGGCGGCTATCTATTACCCTCGAACATTGTTCAATTACCAGGAGCACGTGAGTCTTGGCTTGGGAGGCCTAGGAATTATAGTGAATACGTCCGGGGGGGGGGAGCACCGGTCGATCCGTTTAAAGGCGGCGTCGCTTATCGCGCGACACTCGAGATATAAATTATCTACGCGGCGGCCGGCCTAAGAATTCTTCCAGAATTTTAGCATTCGAGACACGATCCGCGCTCTCCGTGATGTTTTTACCTTCGAACGTGATTGCAATTAATTTTGCGTCATAGGGTTCGGGTCCTACTTTATGTGTTAGAGCAGAGGGAGAGAGCCGGGTCAACGCTTGCGCGCACGCGATGACGTTCAATTCCTAGCTTCGCTTTTTGTTCCTTTTGCGCACTGAGGAAGCTATTACGGCTTATCATGCGATACGACGCCTCTGTTTTTTTTTACTTTTTCAGTGAGCTTCTTGTTGAATATGTAATTTCCGATTGGTATCTAAATTATTCGAGGATCGCCGTTGGAATTTCCACTGGAATGTAAATTTGACGTTTCTTTGATCCGATTACAATAGTTGCCGCTATTACAAGTTGCTATATACGCGCGCCAAAAAAAGCGGGAAAAATTAAATCTCCAAAATTATGCCGGGGCCTAATGGCAAGTTGAATGGAAAATCGTATTTCAAATACACGTCAAACGCATCAACGAACAATCCAACACTTGGCGAAAAAAAGGCGAAAGATCATAAAGCTTGGGATATCGATCGTTCTCGCGCGAGCTCGAGCTTCGGTTACACGCGAGGAAGAAAAAAAGTGCCTCTCGAGCCCTTTCCAGCATGCCAAATGCAGTTCATTTAAAAGGGTGCCAATAAAAGGCCAAATGAAAAAACGAGTAGCGCTGGCGCGCATGAAAATTCTAAAGCAATATCAATTTTAGCCGGATGATAGCCTTGCCTCTCTCTCCCTCGTCTCTTCCTCGCTCTTCCCCCCTCCACTCTGTTCGCGAAGCCATTTAATTAATCGATTAATCGAAATCCTGATGACTGGCGTTAATATCCTTCGAGGCAGAGAGCGGGCTGTAAATTATTCAGGCGCGATATATCCTCTCCTCTTCCATGTACGGCTGCGGCAAGTGTGTGCGTATGTATGCTCGACGCTTAGCGTAATAGCTCCGCAGAGCGGTAGAGCTTTTCGGGGCACATTGTCGACACACCACGCCGAGGGAGCTATATATATGTATGCTCGAACCTTTTCTAAGTTTCCTTTCAATGCACCTCTGCCGGTTATCTCGAGTGCAGCATACGTAAAATTGGATGATGGAAAGCCAGCGGAGCTTGCGATATTGAAATTTTCTTTCTTTTTTTGGTGGTGGGGGGGCTTTTGTTTAAACTACCCTCTATGCGCATGAACGCCAATGAAAATTGTAAATTTTTAATATTTTTCGAAATACGCGCTCGTTTATAACTTGTAGATTAGAAGCGGAATATTCCAACTGCTCGGAAGTTATAAATATTACATGAGCGGTGGTATTTTTTAAAAAATTGTAATTCAATTTGAAATTGTGAATGAATGAAGGTTTTTTCAAGCGAATAGAAAAATACACGAATTGATGATCTTACAGAATGATTAACGGTACTTCATGAAAGTCGATTTTTTTTTATACGAAAAATTAGATTCTGTAAAACTGATGAAAATTTCAATTTAGCTTCGTGTAATAGTTGCAATTAATATTAATTGCCAAGGATGTAATGAAAGTGTATAACCTGATGCAAAGAGTATCTTTGGTTTGATGTATTTTTTACGCTTTCTTCAAAGAATTTACACGTGCTAAAATTAAAATAAAAATCGCGTTTTTTAAAAAGTTCTAATTAAAAGTAATTACACGGTGTAAGGCCGGAATATCTTTTTCTAAATGCTCTAGGACAAATTTTTTACCCTTTAAAGCCACCTTTACATTTTCATGAAAAAGTGACATTATGGTTTTATTAAAAGTAGCATTAAAACTTTTAGGTCACCCGAATAAACGTAAAAGTATATCATTCCAAAAATGTGGTTGTAATTAAATAATTACGCTGCTATCTTTAAATCAAACGTAACGCTTATAATTTTATTATTTAAAACGATAACATATAAAATGTTTCGTGCATATTTAATCATCCAATAACTCACTTAATCTTATCGTTGAACAAATAAATTATTGATAAACTCAATACTTACTACTAAACTTCGAATCACCTCATACTAAATATCAACATTAATTAATCTTGAATGAACATTTTATTGAAATTCCCTTGTAACCAAAGTATTTTTAAAGCGATTAAATTTCACTTAACAAAGAGCAGTAGCATTATAGCGTTCACACAATGAAGCTAGGTTACTCGAAAATAAAAATATCTTATCATTGTCAAAAAAAGCCTTCGCAAATGAAGTTAGTTCCGCTTCGTAATGAGCGTTCCGATTATAGCCGTACACAGCCTAATGGAAACAATGCAACGGCGAGCTTTAAAGCTCGCCTTTTTTGTTTTCCTTCTTATTATTTATTTTGCTCTTGTCCATCCTTTATCTTTCCGATATTCTTCCCTCAAGTTTTGCATTTTAACCTTTTCTAATATTTATACTCTTTCCTGTCTCATTCTTTTATTTACTTCCTGTCTTCAATTATATTTTACTTCACGATCGCTATTGAAATACCTTTATTTCCAACTTCTATAAATAAAAACAAAAACGTATGAATAAATGATCAAATTTACGCAATACCACCTCTTTTTTTAATCTTCTATACTAACTGTATCAGCAGTTTACCGATATCCGCTCCAAAGCAAAGGGAAAAAGAAGAACAGTCCTCGATAAGTAACAAATGTTTTCCCACCTCGAATCCAATAGCAAACTCAAACAAACCGAACGTAATGAAACAGCCACTTACCGTACCCTCCCTCAGTCTGTCTTTCCCCCTACCTCTCCCTCCCACACCAGTCCTTTACTCCACGTCTAGTCTTTTTTCAACTGCATTTTCACTCCCCATCGTACATCAGCCGCATCTGCATTTCCTCGGAAGGGCGCGCGCCTCCACGTAGCGTCGTCGGACTCATTTAACCAAGCCCGAGGATGGGCTTGAAGAGAGCGGTTTCCCGGCCGTGTCGGGAGCATTTAGCTATTCCACCGGCGGCGTGGTCCGCAGGCTATTATCGCACCCCCTCCCCCCCTTTCCCGCGCACGGCCTAACAATGATAAATGCCCCACGCGCGGAAACTCGGGCAGTGGAAGAAAGGGCTCCGGGGCTCTGCAATTAAACTGTCCGCGAGGGCGCTGCTTTTGCCCGGAGAACGAGACGCTGAACTTACGAGGGCCATTTTTCTTAGTGTCTCCTTCCTCCACCTTCCCCGCCAACGTAGAGAGAGCAGCCGGCTTCCCTTCCGCGAGCTTTCTTTTCTCGCCCAACAATGGCATCCTCCACTCGGGGCCATGTGGACCAGGCGGGGCTGGATGGCGGGGCGAGGGGAGAAAAACCCCGAGAGCGAACAGGGGTTGCTTCGCTCTGCGTAATTTCCTCGCAAATGCGGTCGCCTACGAGAGCGTAATGTATGCCCCCGCTGGCTTTCCGGCAATCACTCGAGGGAGAGAGAGAGAGCTGAATTTTCGCGGAAACGAGTGAATGGACGCTCGAGCTGCTGGGGAGACGCGGGCTCGTTTATCAGATGAGAGAGAGAGAGAGAGACTTTGGGAAAACCAAGCTGCAGTCGTGCGCACACAAGGAGGGGGGGGGGAGAGGGAGCGATACATGCGGGTCGTAGTCCTGGAGAGTTTCGTAGGAGCGTGTACCGCTAGCTTTTCTCATCCGAGAGCAGCGAGGAGGTATCGAGGCCGCGAGAGCTGCCGTCCGATGCGTCCCACTGATATACGTGGATTTTGCTGCCTGGAGACAAAAGGACGCCTTTCCTTTCTCCTCTTCCCTGTCTCTTCCTCTCTCTCTCTCTCTCTTTCCGAACTCTTTGTCTCTCGCTCTCTTAGTCGCTCGAGCAATTTGCACGCGTTTAATTACTCCGAGAATTTTCGCGTGGAAGAGAGGGGAAAAAAAGAAAACGTCGACGTTCTCAGCGAAAAATTTTCTACGGACATTTTTTTCCCTTTTTTTCGGGTCCGGTTCTTTTCGAGCTGCTAAGCATTTTTGCCTTATTTAAGGGAACATTTAAAGTGGTTACTTATTGTCAGTCATTTGAGCGATTTTTAGCTTGGCAATTTTGCGATGAGGTTATTGAGCGAGCTACAAAGGACTACTTAAAAATGGTTCGAAATGAACAATTACCATTTCTCTCTCTCTCTCTCTCTCTTTCAATTATCTTGAAAATTTTAAATATTTCGTCCTCTTTCCAATGCGATAATGCACTCGACACGCAAAAGAGCTGAAATTAAAAGAAAATCTACATTCTACGCCTAATCAATAACATAATTATCAGGATTGACCTACTTTTATCTTTAATATCTTCTAAATTGAAAATTTAATTGCAGAATAATAAAAATTTTTTCCCTCGAACGTTTGCATCGGGAATAACCACATACTCTACATAATTACGAAATCAGCCGGTGTGATTATAAAAATGATATTTTTTCAACTCGAAAACCCAAAAAATAAGTATTTCGCAAATCAAACACAATGGGGTGTAATATCTCATGGTAAAGTCAGTCGCGTTGTCAACTCGTTGACGCAATAGATAGCTATCACTGTCATTGCAGTGCAAAATACTTTACGAGCTCAGCATATGCAGCTAACCTTCGGGCAATACAGAATCCAGATAAAAAAATGACAAAAAAGAAGCTAGGGAAAAGAGGAGCAAGCCGCAAAAGAGCCCGATCAATTTTGGCAGAGCGCTATTCGTCGCGGCGCCTTGAATGCACGCGTAATGAGTGTCCATTTGCCAGGCCAGCCACTACAACGGGACGACGACGTGAGCCGGATACGAACGATTCGATTTGTCATGCTAGCGCTACTGAGGGCGGAAGAAGGGGAGGAGGGGTGAGAGTCAGAGGGGGGTCGACCAGGGTAGGATGCAGCAAAGGCTGTCGGGCATCGATTGGAAGTGGAACGAGAGCCGAGAGGGTGAGAAGGAGGGAGAGAGAGTATGATGTTCCTTGGGCCAATCGGAGCAGAGCGAGCCGACGTGTATCCACGAGCCAGGGAGCCTAATGAGCTAATTTGCGAATTACCGATTTGGCCAGTGGCCTGGCTGGAGTGACACGCGTCTACTGACGGCTCGTTTCGCACCTCTCGCATTTTCGGTGAGAGACGAATATATGATTAGTTTCTCTTCTGCCTGTTTGCTATTAAACGCTTCAAATTGCTCGCGAATCCGACTGTGTAGGGGCGGGGAGGTCTGTATGCTGCATTTATAGAATCCAAAGGCTCAAAATATAAATATGTGAATTTTCAAATTTTTCAACAAAGCATTGCAAACAATTACAAATTTCAGTTTATCGCTAGTATTACTAAACAGTGTTTTCCCATGTATTTATTTATTTAGGTTCGATGAGTTTTTAATTTGCTGCTAAAGTGCTTGGAATTAGTCGAATAATTGGCAGGGGAGAAACGTATGTCGGGGTTATCAGGAAATTTGTTTAATTTCATAATATGAATATACGTTTTCCGATGGTATAATATATTTGGCCGTTGGCAAATAGTTAATTCTCTGTGTTCCAATCGATAGCTATTGCGGTCACAGATATGCGGGATCTCGCTATAATATTGGCCGAACATGGAACCTCTCTCTCTGTTTGAATACCTATCATGTAGGCTCCGCCGTTAATTTTTATAAATTACTCACCGCGTTCTCGAATACTTTATTAAACTTTCTCTATTAATTTTAAATATTTATCCGTACTTTATAGCATGCATTACTTCGGATAATTTGCTGTTCTTGTTCTTTGATGAATTAATTTTTTAAATTTAAAAATCACGAAAGTCAAATAACAAGAAAACAATTTTAAATAAGAAAAATCATAAAAGAAAATACTTTTAAAAAGTATATTTACAGCTCTGTGTAGAAGCAAATGATGTATTAAGTGTGCACCAAGTTGACTCGTACGCGTAAGAAGATTTAATTGAAACCTAATTAGAAAATTAATTAAATTCTCGTACTTAAGTGCATATACGGATAGCAGATTATCTTGACTCCGGCTAAAGTGGCGAAGACACACTCGACATAGAAATACAAAAATATACGTTACAATAAAGTTTTAACAGGCAAGCAGCGCAGCGCGCGTATTAAATTAAAATTTTTTAGTACCACTGAAGCTTATTTTAATTAGATCAACTGTGATATTTAATTAAACAGTAGCTAAGTTTTATTTCAAACCCACAGATAATCTCACATTTTTTAATGACACACACACACACTAATCCTCTTAAAAAAGATGAAGGTTTTTCGTTCACGTCGTTAATCGAACTTGTTGAAACAGCCACGCTCGTGTACATAATTAGCGTGTCGTCTTAGTTCCGTCAACATGGAGAAAGCGATAGTCCGGATCTCGGCTACTCGGAAAATTCGATACCAAGAGGCGCGGCGCAGTCAATGCTAACGCCGCGAGCAGCAGCGGCAGTAGAACTCGCGCGCTTCAATCACGCCTTCCCTGAAAGCTGCTTAATGAAATTTCCCGATAGTTCCGATTCGTTCGAAATCCGCTAATCAGCGAGCGCGCGCGCGGGGCGCACTTGACACACTTTGCTCTTTGACGATTATCTCTCGGAAAGAGCAAAAAAGGGACAAGCAAAAGCCCGCAGATCGAATGATATTTATATGTATAAAAAGAGAAGGAAAAAGCTCGACCCCATTAATTGCTATTAAGCTCGCATTAAAAGCTCTCTATATCTCTCTCGTTTGTTCGCAGGTGATATCCGAGTACTGCCGCACGAGGCTGCAGTCGCGTCCATTCACCCACATCGTCATGGACATGTACAGGGAAGTGGTGAGGTCAGGCCAGTACGCGGCGCGCAAGCGAGCCGTGCTGCAATCGGCGCGTAGCCTGCCCTCGGCTCAACAGCAGCCTCTACCAGCACCACCACCGCAGCAGCAGCAGCAGCTCACTTACGGCACAAACGCCGTGCCGGTGCGCCAGAATCCGCCAACACAGAAGATGCCGCAGCAGCAGCAGCAGTCGAGGCATCGCGTCAAAGGGGCGCTTTTCCGCGCGCAATCAAGAAACTCGAGATCCCAGCCGAATTTGCTGAGCATGTCTGAGGACAAGTATTACGCGGCCCTGGCAGCTCGAACCATGACCACCACAACGGCCGACGGCTACGAGTATCACATTGTCGACGCGCGAAATCTTCATCAGCGCACCAACTCCCAGCCTGACTGTTGCATCGGCGAGAGGACAGGTACGTTGAGATTATTGCCCAAGTCCCTTTTGATAAGGAACGAGCCCTCGGGTATGCCTGGAAGCCGGATCGGGGGGCAAGCGCCAAAGCGTAAATTTCCGAAAGGAAGAATGTCCGAGATGGATAGCTCGAGGGAGCTTGCCTGGGGGAATCTTGGGAATGAGGCCAAATATGCGATTATTGGCGTAGACGCTGATTACTGCATTGCTAGTCGACACTTTGCTTTTGACGCTTCTCCCTCTCTCTCTTCTCTCGCAATGGAAAATCTTCTGTATTGATTCGCTCGGGTTGTAAAGCGAATAATTACACATTCTGGATAATACTTTCTAAGTTACGCATAACGTCGATAATATCTGTCACTTTAACGTTATAGTATTAACGCGCAATAATCATCTGTGCATAAATCACAAACTCATTCGGCAGGAAAATGTAGATGCATTATCGCTCGATTTCGATATTCCTGTTCATTTATATGATGTTGAATACCACATAGTTCATATCAATTAATAAATCCACATGTCAACGACCGGAATCAATTTGAAATGACGAATAAATCATGTAATACGAGATCCGAAGCATCGGCACATTAAAACGTCCAAATAATTCAATTGTACAGCTCAGAATTTCCTAAAAGCTCGTTCCAAACCCCCTGAAAAAAACAGTAAAATTGAAAAAGTATCAAAACTTTATAACGGAGATGGCCGAAAACACGAGATACATGTATAACGCTTGGCAGGTGCGATGACGACGATACCGCAAGCGAGAAGCAGCACAAACCTGGCGTCGATGGCCGGTTGCGGTGGGGCAGCAGACGCGCGGCTCGCCAACAGCTGCAATCCGCAATACGGGGATCCGATTTACGCGATGCCGGTCAAGCCGTTCCTCAGCTCCCAGGACGTACGCAATGCCGCGCGACAGCGGCCTGAGGTCCGCGCACTCCCGACCACTATCGGCCGCAGCTACTGCGGTGCAGCAACTGCTCTCGCCGGCGGCACTGGCACCACCGCTGCTGCCGGTGCCACAGTACAACCCGCCGCCTCGAGATGTTTCGACGGCCTGCGTGGACAGCAGATGTACACCGCAAAGGTAAGCTTCGCTTTTTACATAAAGGGAATTTCGGTCGGGCCTGGAATTATGGGTTCGCTGAGTTGCGGATGCTCAGACGCTAAGAGGATTAATAGCTGGGTCTTTAGGATGGCTAATTGCTTGCGGCGCACTCGTCATGAAGTGCCTCGGCTTTTACTACTGTAAATGTGTTGAACGTGTATTAGTACCGAATGATGGAGTAAAATTAGTCGGAGATAATTAATTGATTTTATTATTTTCCGTTAAATTCTGTGATGTAATAATGATAATTCGTGATGTAATAGATTTAGAAGCTTAAATGTTGCATTAAGAGAATATCACATTATTATGGAAATTGTTTTATTAAACGTGTAGAAATTCTTAATTTGTAATAATAATAACAAAAATGCTTATTTGAACCACGATAATGAAACAATGTTAAGATGAAAAAAAGAATCGAGGGGGATAGAGAGAAAAAAAAGGTCGACTACGTTAAAATTTGCTGTCGTACGTAAATCACAGGAGGACCTATACGCGACGTCGACAAAGAGCCATCCCGGGCCCATTGTCTTGCAGCGTCAGCATTCGAGCCCGCAATTTCCCTCGAGTCGCTCGAGTGGTAATCAGGAGCAAAAACGCTGGGAATTCGCGAACGGCCTGCCGGAGAGCCGGGCGAATCTGACGCTCAACAGCAGCACGACCAGCAGCGGCAACATCCACAACACAACAAACGAAATGCTCCAGCAGCGCGAGCAAACCGAGCAGATATCGAAATCCGAGGCGAGACTGCCCTACGTGCCGAGGGGGCCGCCGCCCCCGAAACCACCCCGGATAAACACCAGTCTCAAGAAGGCCCAGGCGGCCCAGGCGGCTCTCGAAGCGGACAAACCTCAGAGGTGAGCGCCTCTTATACCATAGTCCTTTGTTCTTTGCCCTGTCTCTGCGAAGACGAGAGATAGATGCGGGCGGGAGCGTGTGTGTGTCTGTGGCTCGGGCGAGCTGGGAACTACCGAACAAATTTCAAGGGTATTTCGGCGCTCTCGATGCGATTACAAGTTCTTGGCTTCTTGAAATGGATTAGAATGAAATTTACATAATATCAACTTCAAAATTGTAGATGGAATTCTGAAGATATATGTATATTCGTTGAGTTAATGGTAGTTGGAATACGCTTAGCTTTGGTTATAAAAGTTTCGCTGGAAAATTTTATCCGGTTATTTTTTTTTTTGACATCTGATATAGTCACTTACAACGTTAGACGGTTGTTAGCCGCGGAAAAAAGAGAACTTTTCAATTGTAACTTTAATTAAAAAAGTCACGAATCGACGCGTTTTTATTGTTTAATTAATAAATCTAATTTTCTCTTGCGGTTACGGTTTTTCCAACTATGTAAAAGTGAATCAAATTTCTTCTTGAATTTAAAAAAGGCTGCGGGCACGAGCTCGTATTTTTCTGCATTTGGCAGCACAAAAAAACGATAAAGGAATGAATAGAGCTCAGCGCTTTAGTGTGAAAAGGGCGACGAGAGCAAGACTTTCAAAAGACACGAGCTTGCACGATAGCAAGAGGGTAGAGCCAGTTTTATTAAACTTTACGAGAACAGTTCATTAATATGAGTTTGTGATACCTTAACTTTCATAAACGTACGTGTTGATTAGCTTGCAAAATGAAAATTTACAAATGTGCAAGAGTTTATTAAATATTCAATGTTTAATTATCAAGTTTAACTATTTTATGAAGCTTTCCATAAACAATATTGCCTTTCATAAATTTTGCACTAATCACAATTTTTAATTTAGTTTTATGAAAAACATTTTTACTCTAAAAGAGCGCGTGTATAATTCACGTAAAAATTGTTACGTTTTAAGCTCGAGTCGCATTTACGTACAGAAAAAAAGTTTTAATAAATTTTAGTAGTTTTTCTTGTAAGCTTTTCTCTCGTACTTATGAAAATTCTTTAGCGAGTAATACAAGAATAAAACAAGTATAAGGCTATAATTTAGTGTTAATGGAAAAACTTTGGTAATCGAGCATTATTTTAAAAATAAACTACTTCTCTGGTCTTAACAGGGACTTGAAAAATGGGCCGAGAGCACGAAGAGGCCAAGCAGTTCAGAGAGCTCCGTCACGTCTCTATAGAGCTGTAAATGGCCCGACGCGGTCGGTTAATAAAACACAATGTATTGGACCAGAATTCGTAGTACGGGCAAATCAACCCGTGAAATTATTGACCGTTGGTGATTTTAAGGTAAGATTAGTTTTTTTTTAAGTATTTTTCAATGACAGTTAAATTATAGATTAAATGAAGCCTAACTAATAAATGTTTGCGTGTCATAGATGAGTAATATTGGACGTTTAACTGTGATTCTTTTAACTGGTCAACGACTAGAAGTGACGTGCGACCCCCAAAAAGTAACGGCAGGCGAACTCTTTCAGGTAAATAAAATTTTAATTGAAAACAAAATAACTATTTACAGAAATACAAACAAAATCTGTACTGTAATGTGAAAGTTCTAAATACACAATTTTGTGAAGCAAATTATTTTTTGCTATGCGTTTTACTGACGTACATAGACACACTGCGAAACTATTACAATATTGATATTTAATTAATTGAATCTGCTGGTTTGTTGTTATTTAACAGAAATCTTGTTCTATTACGAGGAAACTGCTAATAAAAAGTTGTAAGACTTCCAGACATCGAGTTTGGAATAATTTATTTTATGAAATGTTTTATTTCGTCGGAAAAGGTTATCGAATGGTACCGTTTAAGATAAGGGGTTTCGTTCATCGAATAACTTTTTGATAAAGAAATTTTTGTTTTTTGAAACTTCTTTAATTAATCTTTTTGAACAATTAAAAAATATTATTAAAATTTATTTTCTCAAAACTAATTGGTTAAGTTATGTTATCGATCATTCTCGTTTAAATACAACAGATAATTTATAATTACATTATTTCACACAAAATATTACTTGTAGTTAAAGTAATCATTTATAATCTGAAGCATATGAAAATTATAATGCAATTTTAAATAATAGATATTTTTATCATCTACAACTGAAATTAAATAAAAAATAATAAAAATTGTAGGCAATTGTACAGTCGGAAGGTTTAGAGGAAAACTTTACCTTGGGGTTAGCAACTCTTTTAGCTGGAGACTTTGCAATATTACCGCCTGATACGAAATTGAATAAAGTCGCACCTCCCGGCTGGTTAAATAGCGGAAAGAGCAAAACTCCACTTGGACTTCCTACGAGTTTTATGCTTTACCTGAGACTTCGTTTTTTTCTACCATCGCTTCGAGGAATAAGGTATTTAATTAACTTGTTAATCTTCTGGTGTTTTCATTAAGACCATACAATTTAAGATTCATTAAAAATTTTAATTCATATTCTAAAATTTGTTTTATAAAATGCTAAGAAGTTTTCTTTATTAGCATAAAAATGTTTTGTTATTTATTAAATACTTTCTTGCGTACTAAAAATAATCAGTATAAAATTAAATTCATTAAGTGTACTATTGATTAATTTTTTTCTGATTAATTTCTGTAAATTTCCTTTTTATATTATACATTATTTGAGCTTCTTTCAGAACTTGGATTTCAAAACACTTACTGTATTTACAAATCCGGCGATGTATTTTGGAACAACAACTCGTCTGCCCTTTAGCACAATTGATCAACCTTACTGGACTTGCTCTTCAAGCTGAATTTGGAAACTACAGTGTAAATGTAAGTATACAACTGCTAAGCTTTATAACAAAATTAACAATAATTAATAATTAACAGAAACATAAATTTGTTAAATGTAAATTAGCAATAATGTAACTTAATTATCAGTACATTTAATTTTAATCCAAGGTATTTAAATAATCTTACAAAATTATGCATAATTAAAATTGAAAAAAAAATTCCGGTACCGGGAATCGAACCCGAGCCTCCTGGGTGAGAGCCAGGTATCCTAGCCACTAGACCATACCGGATGTCTTCCGTACTTTTTTAAAGTTGTTTGAAAACATAAAACTGAAAAGATTCAATTAAATTAGAAATAAACAATATTAAATTATTGATTCTAGGAACACGGCTGTGGAGATTATTTTTTACTAGAACATTATGTGCCGGAATCTCTCATTTTAAATTCTGAAGAGCAGCAGTATCGACATCCTGAACTGCCAGACAGTGGTGAAGCTTTACGAAAAAGATTGCAGCAAGCGCATCGTGAGCGTCGAGGTCTTGATGCTAATAAAGCAGAAGAGATATTCATTACGCACGCCCAAGCATTGCCTGATTACGGAGCTCATTATTATATAGGTACAGCAGACACAAAAGAACTCGAAAAAATGATAGCTCGTCAGAAAAAGTTTGCAAGCCAGAATCAACAACCGGTAAATAATAGTTTCTTTGATTCGCACAAGAATATTTTACTTGAAAATTTTTATTATTTATTAAATATTTCGTTGTCAAATACCTTACAGGACGACGAACAACAGCGCCAGCAAGATTTGTACATCGAATCAGAAAATATTTATGACATTGACAAATGCTCCGATTATCCTATATATGGAAAAATTGATTTTAATTCTTCGGAAACCCAAGAACAGAATCTTCAAACTATTCCTTACACCGATGAGCAAAAAATTCTAATGTCAAAAACTCCATCTAATACAACAGACAAAACCTGTTCTCCGCCGATAAAAACATCCGACAACAAAAATTCTAATTCCAACAGTAATAAAAGCGCAAACAAAACAAGCAAGTTTAAGAGAAGCGATACCGACGTTTGGCTAGCTATTCACTCAGAAGGATTAAAGGTGTTCGAGCGGGGTGGTAGATTACGCGAAAGATTTGAACTCGCTAAATTTCAGTGGAAAGACATTCAAACTCTGAGTTACGGCAAAAATTATCTAATGATCTATTCAAGGATGAATGGAAAACGTTGCAAGTTCAAGTTAAGAATGGATCATCGAAAGTAAGCCACATTTAAAACTATTTCTTAAATTTAACGTTGCACTGATTAGTAAATTGATTTTTATGATTCTTTTCAGAAGTTACTATGCTTTTAAATTAACATCGTTACACCATCAGTTTTTTCTAAAGCTTCGTTCAGAGTTAATTTCATTACAAGGTTTGGCAAAAGGTAGAAAATTCACTTACTTCATCAGCTAAGCTGTTTAAATCGTTTAACTTTTCTCTCACTCCTCTAATCTATTAATGGACTTACTATTTATTTTCCGTAGATTTCGGTGTCCCATTAGCAATTGAACCCAATTCCCCTCAGCCTAAGATGAAAGCAGAAAGTGGGAAAACCAAAATATCGATAGCGGATTCGGTGAAAAAGCAACAGCTGACGAAATATCCATCACGGCTCGAAGAGCAGCAAAACAAAGAAAACGAGAACCCATTAAAGGAACCAGAGACTGACAAGCAGACGTCCAACTGTAAAGCAACTGTTGATTCGCCAACCGCCACCCCAGAGGAGAACAGTGTACTTTACGCTCAAGTGAATACTCGACTTGAGCCAGAAGGTGAATCTCGTGACACCGAAGATGAGTCAGATCGTGCTTTGATAATAAGTAGAAATATCCTTTCGCAACCTATCACTAAGGGACTGCAAGTGCTCGAGCATGCTGAACACGATAGACTTTATAATTACGCGAATATTGGTATTCCGTATGCCGATGAAAAAGAAGAGTACGTTTATACAATACCAAAGTCTTTTGCGGTGAAGGATGTAGATATAATAAAGGACAAAATTGAAAACGCTGAAGATCTCTATGCAGCTATTAACAAAGCAGGACTACCTAAAAAAACAGAATTTACAATACCTGATGGTGAACAATGGAAAGAAATAGAAGTTAAAAAATTTACGGTAGAGTTGATTAAATTTTCTTTTAATTGAAATCAAATTAAAATTATAAATTGTTTTAAAAAACTCGAATATTATTATAATATATTTTTAATTTATTTTCGAATGTAACAATATCTTTTTAATGAAAAATGTATTATCAACGAACATTATTTTAGGCAGGGGTAGAGAACTTGACAACTTACGGAACGAATCGACAAAACGAAAGTAGCATTCCTCCAAATATGCCACGACCTCTGGAAGTTAAAACAGATAGTAGGTCAGCGTACAGCAGCTTTGTCCAGAGAAATCCCAGTATTACCGACGATTTAGAGCTTCTATCTTTAAAATCAGAAACAGCATCAATAAGGTCAACGTCAGCTAAATCAGTTAGTTCACCTGTTCCTGAAGCTTACGTCCTTAGTGAGTGAATAAGTAAAAATAATTATTTTTTTTATTTTAACTTAGGCCTGTATCATAAAACAAAAAAACATTTAATGTTTTTCAGACACTGACCTTCGAACATCAGAGGAAACATTTAGGATACCAGACGAAACAATGTCAACGTCTTTAATGGCAAGACTTGACGAGCTTTCTTTTGCAGAAGAACGATTATTACGAACGATCAAACTTGAAAGAGGTCACGGCGGTAGTATAGGTCTGCAAGTAACGGAAGGTAACGACGGCGGAGTCTACGTACAGGCAGTTTCCGTCGGAGGGTCTGCCGATATGGCTGGAAACGTGAACAAAGGTAAATAAGGCGCAGTCGGTAAGGGTTGTCACTGTTTAGTCGAATAAAGATCAAGCAGAAATTAATTTTGCGACAAACTTTTATTTAAATAAAGCTAAAAT
The DNA here is from genome assembly GCA_030522585.1 of Anagyrus pseudococci. Lineage (NCBI taxonomy): Eukaryota > Metazoa > Arthropoda > Insecta > Hymenoptera > Encyrtidae > Anagyrus > Anagyrus pseudococci. The sequence goes on from JAPYYQ010000069.1 coordinate 168,589, forward strand.
TGTGTGAAAAGTAATGAAATATTTTTCTTACAATGTTGTAAAAAATTTAAAGAGAATAGTAAAAAAAAATTTATTTTGTTTTAAGGTGATCGAATCGTGGCTATAAATGGTCAGAGCTTATTAAATCTTGGCTATGAAGAGTCTCTTAAGTTGTTACAAAGTTCATCGGAAACTGTGGAACTTGTATTATCACAAATAGTGCAATTAAACGACGATCAGATTCAGGAACCCATAGAAAATAATTATTTGCAGTAAGTACATAATTTTTTTTTCTAAAACAACTAAGAATGCAAAAAATCTTTAATATAATTATTAATATAATAATGTAAATTGCAGGAACTTGAGGTACAATATTTCGTCGGATGTAGATAATTCAGCAGTTATGTCCTCGAAGTGGTTACAAAAGACGATAGATGTTGCTTCTGTACAAAATACATCGAGTGCTTACAGTAGCGCAGCTTCTAGTGCTATGGGAAATCACAATGTCAATAGTCTTTACGTGCCGGACATAGAAGAAACCAATGCAATTAATTCTGCGAGTATGCTATTGAGTTTAGAAGATTTGGATGTCAGTAGGTCCAGCACTCAACAAGTTTTTATTTAATTATGTAAGTTCAAATCTTTTATTCTGTTGCATTAGCTTAAAGTTCAATTATAAAATGAGCCATTGACTTCAATAATTATTTTTGCCTACAATCAACATAAATTAATTAAAGGAAAATAAAATTTATAAAATTGAAAAAATTATAATTTAAAGTTAAGTTCAATTTGCAAAGAAAATACCATTGAAGCGAAGAAATGAGAAAGTCTAGATCACTACTTCTTTTTACTGCTAATTAAATTATTTTTATCCGTTTAGCGAAGCCTACACAATAGTTGCAAAACGTTGAGCTTCTATTTGATACGGCGATATTTGTTATTCAATTGCAAAAACAGTTAAAAGTTAATGAATATTGAATTTGTTTAAGCATACCGTATAAATGTCCATTAATAATATTAATTTTTTAAAAAGTTAACGATTAATAATGACGCACAATTATTTGTACGATACATAATATTTTCTAGCAAGTATGAATGATTTTTAAAAAATTTTCATGATAATTTTATATAGTATGTATTTCATGAACTTTAAACTTTCTATACGTTTACATAATCAGTAGAAGACTGAAAAAATTCATTTCAAATAATTACGTCAAAAAAATTTATATAATGTTGGGTTTGACCTCACGGGGTGAATATTACATAATTCAATACGCGTTACTGTATTTTAATAGCTTGTCAAACCAATGTGCTGCACACATTCTGTCTTTATTATTGACCGTACGAAACGGAGAGGGATAAGAGGTCGAACATCACTTGTAGGGAATCATTTCTAGTGTCTCATAGTCAGTTGGCCATTGTACTAGTCTCGCGTTCCTTCGCGCCACGCTTCGTTTTCTGCCCGGTCTAAGCGTTACAGTGCTTTCTCGAAATTTCTTTGCTTTTTGCCAGTATTTAGCTTTTAAATCTTTGTGCGCGGTTCGATTAAAGAAATCACTTGAACAATATTACAATTTAAACGCGATAAATAATAAATGCGTTGTTTTACGAAAATATATACTTTAAATAATGATAAATGAAAAATTGAAATTTTGTGATGCAGATAAAGAGTCCCCCTTACCACCGCCAGTGCCACCACGTCGCAAAAGATACAAAACAGAGGCGAAATGTCCATTGCCTAAGAAACCGATCACACCAAAACCTGAACGCAAGCATCGGCCAGCCCCTTCGCCATCGCCAACTGCACCTCACCGTACAAAAGCTGGAAGAAAAACATTGTCGCCATCTCCAGACTCCACAAAATGTTTATCTCCTTTAGATTTGCAAGGCGACAACGACAGATCGTCCTTAGATAAATGTGTGAATGAAAGTAATGGAAATGAATACGACTGGTGTAGTAAAGTTCAAAAAGAAAAAGAAGCTCAAGAAAAGCAAAAGCAAACAAAAGTTGAAAATTTAGATTATGATGATTCAAAAATTAGCCGATCAAGTTCACCGTTTTCTACATCATCGGAATTAAATAAATATCCATCTCTATTATTCACCTATGAAGATTTTCAGGCTGTCATAGATGATTCATTGAGTGACAAGGACACATCTAATGACGATATATTAGAACAAATTGAAAAAACCTCGAAAAAAGTAAAAAAGATAACAAAAAAAATTGAACAAGTTTCCGATAAAGTCGAAGAGATCTCGGAAAAAATTGATGAAATTTCCGGAAGTACACCATTTCCTTTTATGGAAAATATTTCGTTTGAAAATGTTAGAGAAGAGATTTATTTTCGAGTTACAACCACCGACCGACCATTTGAAAAATGCCTTGGTGATTGGAATGTATTGATTAGTGATAAGGATAATGAAAACGCTGAAGAAGCACGCAATGACACGTACATGTTTGAAGACTACATGGACCGTAGTAATAGATTGAATGCAAGACCTCACATTTTGAAATTAAACGAAGAACTAAATTCCATAACTCAAGATGACAGTAGTGCTTTAACCGAAAATAAAACTACCCGAGTACGTTTTATCGTCGAGTCTCCAAGTACGTCAACGCCCGATTTAGATCTTGATGATGATGGCACGAGTTATGGAAATTTCATTGAAAAAACATTTCTTAATTGTGGAAAGTCGACCGTGCAGTTGTACGAAGTAACTGATGACGAAGTCGATTCTTTTTCGAAAAATTCATTAAACATCGAAGAAGATAGAGAGGATGCTGATGTTATGAATAATTTTGATTTAGAAAATTTGGACGATGAAAATGTCTCTGATAGTTTTTATGGATTGGCAGCTAACCAAATAAATGATTCTTACTCAGAATGGGATGAAGATATTGACATATTCAGTTCAGGAACTTTCGTAGAGGAAGATGTTAAAAATGATTTACCAACTGATAAGTACATAGATAGACAGGAGCCCGATGATCAAGCATATGAAAATAATGAATTAGATTGTGAAAATGGTAATCAATTGCAATCGTATGAACATGAATTAGACTTAAACGATGTGGTGAAAGAAACATGCGAAAGAAAAACAATATTAATAGATTCATCTTGTTACAATTTGTCGGAAGAAGATGATTGGGAAATCTATTTTGAAAGAAAACAATCGAACGAAAAAGAAAATGAAAATTCAGAACAGCATTCTCTTGGCGTAATTGAATTCATAAGATCCCAAAACAATTTTACCGAAATTGATGAACGAGATGATACAATTGATGATGCAGACATATTAAACCAAAATAAAATAGAAAATCCTTCAGAAAACATCAAGTTTGATAAGAATGAAAATGACACGGAACATTCAGTAACGCCTACAATAACAAATGATAATTTTGAAAGAAAAGAAAAATGTGAAACAGCGATAGACCCTGAAAAAATACCAATAATCGAGATATCACCGGCTGATGATAAATCAGTGCCTGGAAATGTGCTTCGAAATTCCTTTTTAGAAACTATGCTAAGCTGCAATAATTTGTCTCAAAATTCATGGGCTACAGCGACTGTAAATTGCGAAGTGATAGCCGCCCACCCTAAGCAAGATTTGAATGCTTTGCTGGAGAATCAGCCGACTACAGAGCAGCCCGAGAACATAGACGTAGTTGAGAGCGAAACGGAAGTAGCGCCAAGGAATAGTTCGGAAATTAAATTAACAGAGTCTGGCGCAAGATCAAAAGCTTTAGAGAGGATCAATGGAAATTCAAGTGATAACAAGAACGCCGGTGAAGTCAAAACTGACGTATTGAATGAACTTTTAACCAACTTTAGCTTGATTAAATTGAAGCCGGTAAATACACATGTCAAGGAATCGGCTCAATTGCAGGACTCGAACGAAGTGAAAAATCCTGTTGAAAATTCAATTGAAGTAAAGACTGACGATATTCATGAAACTACTCAAGCAGATGTGGTTTTAGATATTAATCCAAGTTCGAAAATTGATTCGAATTTGTTAGGGGATACGATTGATGATATCAACTTCGCACCCATTAACAATGACACGAGTGCCATAAAAGAGAAAGCTTCGCCTACAAAGAGTAATGATAACGACAATAAGACCACGACACCCGTAGTTGTAAATAAGGACCAATCCCGCGAGGCTGTATTGATAACCCCTGGTAGCGTTAAGAGCTTTGTTAAGTACTACGAGATTCAGAGTGAAATCTGTAGTATAGCTAAAATTAAGGATAATCTTTTTAAAAAGCAAAGTGAGCGCGCGAAAGAGAAGCACAAAACGAAGATGGCTAAGTCTGGCGAAAAGGTCAAAAAAACAAAGGGAGCAAAGTCCAAGGATGTTGGAAAAGCGAAGGATGAAGCAAACAGAAATCCAACGCTGCATTCGCCCTCGCCTTTAAATAGTCCAAAATCACCTGTTCAGAAACAATCGTGTTTGAGGAATCCGAGTCCAAAGGCCGAGAGGAAAAAGAGTGTACAATTCGATAGTGAGCATACAGTCATTATTCCTTCTCCGATAAAGAAAAAAGACAAGGGAAAGGAAAAAGAAAAGCATAAGGATGATGACGAGGGAACGTTTTCCTCGTTACTGGGCGGAATCAAGACTAAGCTAAAAATAAACAAGTCACCCGTTAAATCGAGTGTTAATATGGTCGAGCAAAATGGATTAAAGCTAGATCAGCATCGTGCCGAAAGTGCTGCCATAATTTGCATTCAGGTTAGTTTACTTCGTCAAAATGAAAATAATATCGATGAAAATTTATTCATATGGTTTAATTAAAAAAAAAAATATTTGTACTTGGGAAATTTATAATTAATCGCCTAATTTTCTGAATATTCTTATTTCAGAAATCTCCAGAAGCAAAGGCGGTGGCCTGCTCAGCAATACCAGGTAACAGCAGCTTTCTTCCAAAAACCGAGACCCTGCAAAGCAACCACACCATTGTATTTTACTGCACATTATAAATAGTAGCTTTTTACTGAGACACTCCTAGCAAATTCCCTGATGACACTCAATTTGAAGAATATTATCTCCAGTTCATGACACGCGCGAGAGAAAGGATAAATAATTTGTCTCACGTTAATTGAAAAAAAAAGAAAAAATCATGTAGAGCTTTCGTATCAATTGATTTAGAATTGTTAATAACGTACGAAATACTCAATTGTTAAATTTTCGTCTTTACGTAACAAACATGGGATTGATCAACATTGTTGGAAATGTCGTAGAAAAAACAAAATAATCAGGTTTATTTTACCCTTGGTGATATATAATACATAAAATAGATTCTTATTGTACAAAGTATTCATCTGCGGTTAATTTTAAGTGTATATTATAATTGAGAAAAGTAGCTGCTGGCAGATAGAATAAACACATTATGATTATTATTACTACCATGTATAACAGTGAGAAGGATAGAAGAATAGTCTATCGTGCGATCCGAATAACAGGCGCGTATCCGCGATGCGCTTGTTAAAGGTAACATATAAGTTAGAGAAAAAAAGGCAAAAATTAATTGAATAGAATATAATAAAAGCGCCTTTATATTTGTTTACTCGTGCAATTCTGGCGTATATTACAAAATGCTTACATGTGTATAATGTATATTAAATATGTGAGATATAATTATACAACATTAATTATTATTTATATTATGATAATTTTATCGTCACCTGTTATACGTTTTGAACAATTATTATTATGTTTATCGATAAGTAAAGATATCAAAGTGCTCACGGGAGTATGAAATCGTTGAGGAATTATCTGAGAGGACTTTGGATTATCATTTCACAAGTTCCTAATTATTTGTGTAAACCACAAAAGTTGTATTGAAAATGTTAAAGCACTTTTGGCAAGCAATATTAAGCAGTTGCTTATGAAATTCCCCAACGTACTCACACTTTGATAGGCATACCAATATATGATCGGGCGTTAGGCTTCTGTGCGATATTACAATATATACGTATAAAAAGAAATTCAATATGAAAAAAAGCCAATTATCAATGGCTTGAGCGATGATTTTATAAAGTTGTTTTTTTAGATAGGTAAATCTATTGAAAATTTAGTTTTATTAATGGTAATAAGTATTATATACGTCTAGGTATACATAATGACAGAAGGCATGAAGTGCGTACGTGTAGATAGTAAATATAATATAATAATAAAAGAAGCCTTGTTTTTTGCTAATCACTACGAGATTAAAAAAAAAGATTCAATTGGCAATTGTTGAACAAATTAGATTTGAAATTTGTTTTTTATGCGAGAAACAACGTCAGGTGAATTCAAACATCAATTTTTAGATGTGGTCAATCACGAGGCTGACAGTTTAATACTGTGCATTATCGTAGATAGTCGGAAATAAATTTACTCGCCAATTTTTTTTTTTTTTAATTAATTCTACAATGGCGATGACGATTAGAGTATAGAAAAAATTAGACTATTTGAAATGAAACAATATTGTTAAAGCAGTTTTATAAAAACAGATAAAAAAGAAAATTGAAACAAAAAATTTAATTGTGTAGGCCAACGCTAAAATTGTGTATCGCAATTGTGACTGTAATTAAAACGGATTGTCTACAAAATATAATAAATAGCGATTTTCACGGTTTCAAATATTATATATAGTTTAACAATGTTCGATCAAAACAACGCGCGAGACTGTTTGTATTCATTTGAATTGTCATGGCTGTTTCTCTTTCAGTCTGCTGTATGTTTACATATGATTCCCCGCTGACCGCTGAATAAATTATTATTTTCTATGCTGTAAATTTTTTGATGTTTATTTGATTTATCTTTTCACCACGCGTGCACTCTTCACACGTCATACAAAATTCATCTTATTTACATACATTTATATATTCTCGCATGCGGGTCGATTGAAATTTAAAGTAAAAATTTATTATAATAATTATTAATATAGTTTTACAATTTTTCGGTGTTTAACTAAACTTACTGTACTTTTTCTTAAGTATTTAATTCAACTGAAACACGCGATTTATAAATTACTAATTTTATTCTCTATTAGCAAAATATGACTTAATTTATCATCAAATTTATTTGAAATATTCAAAAGAAAAGTTGATTTTACACTTTTTGTTGCCATCATTTACATATTCAAACTTATTGAAAATTTATACTAAGCTATTCAGTTCAACTAAATTTAATTTTACACTTTACCTTTCTGTTTTTTCTCTTCCATTTTATCTCATTAAACATTATGAATTCCCGTATATTTATTTACCAAAACCCCAAACACTTACTTCCTCAGAACCTAGTAAGTATTGATTTGTTTATTTATGTAATAACATGCGGAAGAGACTCTTAAACTAGCCCTACATAAGATACGCAACGGTTAATGACATTGCTGCACCGTAAAAGATTATAAACAGCTCGTGAGATAATCTCATCGTGAGTAGTTAAAATTCTATTCTTGGCTCCAAAGCAAAACACAAAACAAAATTGAAAAATTACTATGCACGTTAGCTATTAATTGCTTTTAGATTTGATATTTAAAAAAACATAATTCTTATTAGTAATTAGTGTATTTTTAGCAGCCATTATTTTAATTAAAAAACAATAAATAAAACTATTACAATTTTTTTATCAACGTTTGCATATATTTATGGATTATTCAGAGAAAGCATCGTAAACAAGAATATTAAACATTTTAGTGCCCTTCCGAGTAAAGATCGTTGGAATCGCTAAACCACTGCGTGCCTAATTCAAAATAGACGTGCGCGAGTGCGTGACATTTCAAAGCGCAATTGTTATCGAGCCGAATTCACGGCGTAGAGAAGTAGACGGGGGGAGAGAGAAAGCGTTTGCTCGTTCTTGAGCTTTCGGCGCTTTGCTAATAATAATGCGGTGCATTCGCTGGCCGAGCTTTTTCTCGGTATTTAACGGCCGAAAAGAGACCAAGCCCACGACCGAAATAAAAGCCGACGACCGAGCCGGGTTGAGGCGTCTGCTGCTGTTACTGGCTAGCTAGCGAATGCAGGCCAGCTGGAGCAGCATGCTGGCCAAGGTTACTCGCTCGTGGCACTATGTTTCGAGCTTTGACGCAAAAATTTTTCATTTAACGATTTTTTTTTTCATTATGTAACGGCGTGAAGTGTTATGAAAAGATTTCTTTGGTTACACGCTGTACTTTAATGTCTTACCGTATACGGATCGAATCTACTGAAATACGGATTATCGACTTTAGTAGACAATATCTTACAGTAGACCGTCTTGACGACAGTTTAATAATAACCAATGCCTGATAAGATATTAATAGTTTTCGAAATTTGTTGAGACATTCTTTTGAGAAATATAAAAATGAACATTTTAAAAAAATAATAAATGCGTCACTTCTTTTTTCATCCGGACGATTTTATCAATAATTCTCTACTAAATCGAACTTGACGATGAAAGAAAACACATTCCTCGCTATTTACCTCAATTTCTTTAATTTACAAATAGCAACCATCAATTTCCGACTCGTTTATACGGCGAAGAATCCAAATAAAAGAGTAGAATCCCCATCGAACTGCCTTGCATTGCTGATAAAAAGAGATGTGGCTGGTGGCGAGGGGCGTACAGGAATGGCTTCTAATAACTTCTTCATTATTGCCACGGGAGAGGAAATCAAATGGATTTGAAAGACAAGCGAAGAGGAAGGTATTCACGGGGGAACGACGTGACTTGCAGCTTTGAATTCAAGGGGATGGAAGAGGGAGAAAGGGAGAGAGAGAGAGAGAGAAAACTGCCAAGCAGCCGACGATGTGCAATTTATCGAAGAAAGACTGGAAACTGGACCTCCGCGACTTTTTGTCTCGACTTTCGACCGGAAGATTACAGAAGTTTCACTACTCCTTCCTACTTTTCTTCGACGATTTGATAAAACAGCAATTTACAAGTTCAAAGGGAATTTAGAGGGACAATCACATTCTCTAGGACTCACGATTGGCGTAAAACTTTTTAATTAAAATATTTGACGGACTGATATTATTACTTATACATTTCATAAAATTTTGCTCAATTACGGTCTGCTAAACGAAAATGTGGCACTACTGAATACTCAAGTTTCTAAGATTTTAGTTAGGGAAATATTTATGCAAGTGCACGTTTATATTGATGTAGATATTATTATTATTCGATCCGTAAGAATAAACGTCCGTTAATTGACACAAGACAAATATTATCGAGTAATGATAGCAAGTGATTAATTACGAAGTAAGAGCTTTTCCATAGCAAGATTCACTTTCAACAATAAACATTCAAGCTGTTTGAATTTGGGAAGAAACGAAAATATTTTTTAGCCCGCGCGCAACAGCATCAAAAACAATTAGGAAGAAACGAAAAATAATTATTCAACGGTGTTTTCTATATAAATATTTGCGAAAGTAATAAACGACCTTCAGTGCATGCGAAGCAACTCAAGACAAATGGTTCTCTCGGTCATTGCGGAAACACGTTCTAGATACCGAAGTCTAATTTATAAAATTTGTATAAAATTCACTCAATGCTTTTCTAGATACACTTTGATATTTCCAGTACAGCTTTGTGCTTTTACAAAACAAGTTGTCTCCAAGCGCAATGTAACACATCGGCAAGTATAAGGCTGTAAGCAAAGATACGCATCTAGCGAAGAAGCGCCAAAGGAAATAGCGAGAGGGAGAGAAGAAAGAAGGCATGACAGAAGAGCCACGTGCTTGCGATATCGGTGTGTGCGCTGCTCGCGGGGCTGCCCTCCCAGCGTGCGCTCGAAATTCCACTATACGCTCAGCCGCGCGCGCTGCGGATTTATTTTGAGCTCGGCCGTGACGTCAGACACGCGGGCCGCTCTCTTCCGAGGAGGAGGCCGCGCATCGTAACGCAGTGGCGTCGGCGGTGGCCGGCAGTAGCACCGGTATACTTTTCCCGAACGCCGAGCCTCGGACGGGAGGCGAACCTCTCTCCAGGCAGTCACATGTCGAGTGCCGGGCGGATCGATCGATCCCCGAGCCCGGGAGAGATAAGCGCACCGGGAGCCCGATCGATCGGTAGACTCCTGCGACACGTTCCTTTTCGCGCCGAGTGATTAAGAGAGAAGTCGAGTGTGCCTCCTCCTTCTCCAGCCGCGCGCGCGTGTGTCTCTTGTGTGTCTGTGCGGTGAGAGGCTGGTCTCTGGAGCGCAGAAAGGGCTCGAGAGAGGGGATGATGATATATATATGGACGCTGCGCCGAGGGCTAAGAGATGCTCGATAACAAGCTGCTGACGCGATATAAGGCTGATGTGTGGAATATCGGCGGAGCCGTCGATGGGCTTTTGAAATTTGAGAGCTTGCCCCCGCTGAGCCGCCGACTGCTCTCGTTTTTTTCAAAACTCCATTCTCGAGAGCATTCGAAAATGTCGAGACTGTGGATACTTGGAAAATGAAAAAAGAACGATCGGAATTGTAGCTCGGATTTCTCGTCTCTTTTAAATACGCCAGAGCAAAATTTTCGTGACATTGAAAATAATAAGGCGTCGCACAAAACGAAATACACTCGAGAATCGTCAAATTTTTGCCTCGAGGTGAAAACTTCTCTCTTGCTCTCTCGGGCATTGATAAACTGCCAAGAGTTTAAGAGAGCCGCGATGCTAACTTTATGTAAGCTACGTAATAATTTTCACTCGTTCGAGCTGAACTTGGCGAAATTATCCAAGGCAAAAAATGAGCGGACGCCAAGAAGCGACGAGCGGGAAAATCGATGCTCTTGCTACGATCAATGAGACTTCTCAGTTTTCGCGCAAGTCCGTGCATCGGAAAAGCCGAGAACAGCCTCGGAATTTTCTTGGATATCAAGCTCGATATTTCGCGAGTAGTACGAAACATTAATTATCATATTTCCTAAAAATTTGTCAAATCGAGAGAACACGCGAGTGCGTGGAGGCTAAAATTTATCATGACTATAGCAGGAGGCAGCAGTGGCAGCAGTAGTCTGTAATCCTTTGCTGATAGCCTTGGTGTTGGCAAAGCGAGAGGCGGGCAAAATTTTAATAGTATCGGCCTTTGGACGGGCAAGCGACCCTCGAGGAAGATTAAAGGCCGTGCGGTTCGAGCCTAGCCCTGGCCAGGCCTCCGGAGTAGTAGCAGCAGTCGCAATTTAATCGCCATGAAAACGACGCAGCATCATCACCCTTTGATCTTGGCGTCGTCCCGTCGAGTGGAGGAGCCAGCGGCGGGCTCCGAGTCGAAAGAGCCGGTGATTCGGCTGAAGCTGGACAAGCCCCCGCACTGGGAGTGGCAGCTGACGACATCGGCCGACACGCTGCCGGTGATCCAGCTGCTGGACCGCGACGGCAAGCTCCTCGTCGAGACGAACGGCGGCGTGGCCCAGCGGGCGCGGGGCTCCTTCCGCGACGGGCTCAAGTACCACGAGTCCTTTCCCGCCCCGCTGACCGAGCTCTCCCCCGAGCCCCCGGCCCCCAAGCCCTCCTCCCTCGGCAATCGCAACTACGACGGCTTCAGCAGCAAATTCGGCTGCGGCTTCCAGCCGCGGAAGTCGCGCAGCGACGCGACCATCTTCTCCTCGGCCTCTTCCTCGTCTTCCCAGCGACGCAAGCAGCAGCGCAAGCGGCACTCCTCCAACGCCTCGGAGCTCGACAAGAGCCGTAGCAATGCAGTGGCTGCAGCGGCGGTCGCGGCGGGCACCGCGAAAAAAGACCAAGGCTCGCTTAAGAGGTACTCGGCCGGCGATTACTTACGCCAGCAAATCCTCGAGGACTTGGCGGCTAAGCGAAACGGTTATACTGCTGAGCCGACGCCGGCTGAAGTGGCGCGCACCAGATACAAGAAGATGAAAGCATATTTGCGCAGCCAGAGCGACGGCGCGCAGAATGGCCCTGTCGAGCTGTCCTCGCCGCGGATCTCCGGCTCCTCCTCCTCCTCCGCCTCGTCATCGTCCGCCGCCAAGAGAAGTTTCAAAGGTGACCCGCTCGTTAACGAGCAAACCGAGAGCCGCCCGAGGAAAAAGGAGGCCCCGACTCTCGCCGGTAAGACCCTCAACAAAGACGATCTCGACAAGATTAGGAAATTTCTAAAGGACAAGATCCAGGCTAAAATGCAGGAGGAAAAGCTCCTGCAAAGGACCTCCTCCTTTCCCCTTCAGGCGTCTTTTAATAAAGATCCCGCGCTTGTTATGAACGCCTTGGAAACGCGAGCTGCGGACGTTAAAAAGAGAGCCTCCGATTGCGGCAGGGACAGTGCCGACAAGCCGAGAGCCCTGAAGAATTACAAGACGAGAAAAGCGCGTAGTAACGTCAGCATAAGATTCGACAGCGACATTACCGATCGAAACAAATTGGATAGCAAAACACCGAAGACCGTGGATAAAAAGAAGGTTTACAGAAAGACGAAAAGCGACGTCTTGCTCAGTCACAACTCGAGCAGGAGCAGCGTGAATTCGGAAAAGGATTCCGGCCCAGCTAGTGGCAATTATCCAACCCGGCGCATAAAGAGCCAGGATAACTTTGAGCGCTCGTGGCGCGAGTACAAAGAGCGAAAGAAGCAGGAGAGATTACAAAGGGAAATGGACGGACAACATCTGGCCGAGGAAGACTTTATGAAAAAGCCAAGATGGAAGGACATCCAGCAGGCATCGTGCCACACGCGAAACTGCAAGGTCTGCGAGAACATGACGAACTGCATTGACCCGATGACAAATCCCGATTGGAAGGATGTCGTCGACGAGGCGGCAAAAGAGAGGCCCGGCACGAGTTTACAGGAGAATTACATAGTGATAGAGCCAGCAAAATCGACGGCGGAGGGAAAGTCTTCTGAGAATGGTATCAAGTCACCGGACATCGGCTACAATACCATATCCAAGAGGAACGTTAAGACGGCCAAGGAACTCGCCGACTCGCACGCCGGCTCGACAGTGAAGAAAAGCGATACTTTCAAAGTGGTCGATGGCGCGGATGATCAAAGGGATGATAATGAAAGGATGTGCTATGATTATAGTAACAAGACGAACGAGGAAATTGCCCAGGATTACTTCAGGAGGGTTTACGAACTTCTGCGCAAGAGGCAGGAGGAGGCTAAGAAATTAAACGAGGATCGCATTGATGAGAAGTGCGAGGATACGTCCTCCTCGAATTATTTGCCGGAAGAATTTCAGATGAAGAAGCGCAGGCGGAGAAAACGCTCCGAAAAGCCAACCGAAGGTAACGTATAGGTTCACCTGTATGTTTTTACTTAATACAATCAGACGATGAGATTTGATTTCTCCTTTTTTTTGTTCCAACTTTTTTTATTCCATCATCATTCCAAGTTTAAACGAATTGACCCCGATGACGGTAACGTTCCTTCGCGACCACTGTATTTTCGTGCGTTACTGGTTTTATCGAGCCTCTCGGCTATAAATATATCTAATAACAAGATCCCAAATAGATCCACCCAATATTTCAAATGAAATAAATAAAAAAAGATATACAAAATGAAGAAAAAAAAATGAGAGAAAGAGAAAAAGCGTGTTGACACATTGCAACGCGATTCTAATTCCGGGCTCTCCGCGGCGCAGCGGAGCGCACTAAAATTACACCCCGCTTTCTCAATATCAACGCGCGCAGCGGCCCTCCCGAATGAAACGAAGAGAGAGAGAGAGAGAGAGAGAGAGAGAGAGAGAGAGAAGCAGCGAGAGTCTCGTGTTTACTTCGCTAAGCAGTGGCCGTAGCGGCCGGATTGCCGTGATCCTACTTTTGTAAAAATAGCCGGGCCGGCTCTGTGTGTTTTGATGAGGCTACAAATAAAGAGCCGTTACAAGCTCTTGAGACCGAGTCGCTCTTTCTCTCTCGCGCGCGAGCACTAACGCGAAAAGTTTGACCCCCGCGAGAGACATCGATGTAAGTGGTGCGGGAAAACGCGAGCGAGACTTTGTGTTTTCTCATATTTATGCGGCTCTCTCGCCCCTCGGTCGGTTAGCTACTTGGAAATATTAAGCGAACGAGCTATCCCGATGACACTGGAGCCCGAGCGAACTTCTTTCGTATTACGTAAATGGAGCATGATAATACCTCTCACTTTCTCTCCTCTCTCTCTCTCAAGAGAGAGAGAGAGAGAGAGAGAGAGAGAGAGAGAGAGCTAGCCCGTTATCACCCACACAAGCGCATGGAGCTTCGAGCAGAATATTACGTTTCTCTAGCGGGGGCACTTTTTTTCGAGAGTTATGTTATAGATTTTTATATGATTGAAAATCTATAGGGTGTTGATGTGGAAAAATTGCATAAAACGCAAAAAAAATTATGGAGGAATAGTAAATTTTAAATTATGCAAAATAATTGATTATTATTGGATTAATTTAAAAAAAAATAATATGAAAAGTATATTTTCACAGTGTTTTTATAAAGATAATCGAAAGTGAGACAATAAACTTAAGCATTGAAAATTCAAAATAACTAGATGCAATTATTTTCCAACATGATAAGTTTTAATAATTATAAAAATATTCAATACAAAAAAAAACTTTCCAATGTTCATTTCAGATTTTGAAAACTTAATATATGATCATGGCTAATAAAATATTTTTATTGTTATAATTACACTTTTCAAGCTTTCAATACTGATATAGAATTCTATGATCAAAGAAATTGTTTCTTCAAAAAATTATAAGACGTTCCTTCAACATAGTTTTCACAAGTGCATTTTCCTTTTTCTCCAAGTTGTTGATTTCAAGCCGACACTTGCAGTCAGAGTCGATTTTCCTCGCAACGCCCGATTATTCGCAAATATTTATGTCACTCATTTAAGCGGTTTCCATCAGAGCTTACGCAGTGAGTCAGCTGAACGCGGGCGTCGAGCTTGAACGCGATTTGTAAATTGCGAAACCGATTCAGCCACTCTCCGAGTCCTCTCCCATTTAAACGTATTCAAATACACAAATGTAAATCATAAATTAACCAGCTCCGCGAAGGTATCCGAGCTACTTGGAAACTCCAGAGGGTCTACTTACCGTAGACATCTGTTCTTACAAATAGGCAATCCGATTAATCTCTTATTCAGTCGAGTGAACCGATAAGCATAAGGAAAACAATTACGAAATTGAAATAAAGCCCTGGGGAGAGAGAAAGAGCAGAGTGATGAATAATCATACTTTCTATAATCCTTAACGACTCGGCTGGAGAGAGAGAGAGAGAGAGAGAGAGATTTGGAGCTTGATGCGGTAATGCTGGCGGTTAAGTCATGGCAGACTGCCATTACGATGCATTAAACGTGCAAAAACGCCATTACGGGACTGGATTCTTGGCAGTTCGCCGCATTTCTCATTTCCATTTCCTCGATCCAGCCTCGATCAAGGGAGCGAAAGAAGAAACGGTGCTGCCTGTAGGGGGGGGGAGAAAAAAACAAGTCGACCTTCTCTCCCTTAGCTCCTCTCTCTCTCTCTCTCTCTCTCCAAGCTTCATGCCGAGAAATTAATTTGCGCTTCGAGTGCTAAGCGCGCATAGGTTTCCCAGCGAGCTCGCTCTTTCTCGAGTTAAGCGCCTGGCTGATGTTGCGCATTATTTTGCCCGGCTAAATTTCCCTGAAATTGTAGGTTGAATCGTTGATTCGCGCTTCTTGAAAAAAAAAAGGAAAAAATTATTTTGGCTCTTTGTTTGAAATTTATTTCGTTTGACGATGAAATTCCTAAAATGTTGACGCTTTATTTAAATAATATTAGATCGCGCATTAAATTCAACGAAAGTAGATAAGCTAGGGGGATTCACGACCAGGGGGATTCTGGACCAGGGGGATTCTGGACCAGGGGGATTCTAGACCAGGGGGATTCTAGACCAGGGGGA